>JAEQML010072456.1:0-15505 GCA_016904865.1 Pissodes strobi
TCAATGTACTATGGAAGCATTTTTTTAAACTATATTATTTAATCCTGGCGATCCTCACCAGGATAATTTAGATAAACTTATAAAATTATTGTATTGTCGTCGGTCCTTGATAAGCCTTCGTTGCAGAGCTACGGTCAAAAAACGGTTTTTCCTCCAAATTCCCCCCTTAAATTAGAGCCCCGCTGCCCCCCATGTGGCCTAAGTTACCCTCGTAGGTACCACACCTCCCATAAAAATTTGGATCCCCTTCCCGTTCTCCCGGAATTAATTCTTGTAGTTTTTTCTTCTCCCTCCTCTCCTGCCGGAACGGGCGGGGGGGCGTACAACCTCCAGTTTTGGCACAGAATCTTCATTTCACCCCGTCTACATCCCCTGAAAATTTCAGCCCCCTACCTCATCGGGAACATGCCGAACGGATCGCGAGCTGGCGTCCGTCAGTTACAAACAAACATACATACAGGTGAAGCTAATAAAAGCGTGTTAAAAAAGTAGTTTACTTTCATAGGTAGGTATGTTAAAAGTAATCTTAATCCTTTCAAACAAAATCCTTCACTTGCAGCAAAGACAATACTTTGTCTTTGCTTGCAGCCAATAGCCATTAATCTTTCTGCTCTCTGCCAGGTTCACTTACAATCATTTATATTTTTTGCTCAGGAATGCGCCTCATGAAAGGATTCGTAAGTTTACTTTCGAAAATATAAAATATTATGTAAAGTATACTATTCTACCTAGAGTGACTACTCTACTCTCTGATATCTTTTTTATTTGCCAACCTCCCTACCAATTTTGTTACCTCTATAAAGATTTTTTTATAGCTTGGTTGTTTAAATTAATTTAGCTTAAAAAAAATAGACACTAATTATTTTCATTAACGTGGTAATATCCCAAAATAGGTCGAATTTATAATACGAGTTCTTGGGAAGGCTTTGCTTTTTTTTGAACTGCACGAGACTCTCGGCGAGACCGAGACCAAGACCACAAAATGTCTAGTCTAGGCGAGACCGAAGCACTAGCTGGCTCTACACTTGCAGAATATCTCCTCCAACTTGGTTCTTACTAATAACCATCCATTTGTTTTTTTTTATGTTTAAATTTAATCCAAATTCTGTACTACTAGTTGCTGGCTGGTCAAGTAGAATCTAAAGCGAGTTCGCGATTATGACGGAGTCGTCAGCGTACCTAAGGTTGTTTATGTTTACGCCATGAAAATTCCTCCAGGGCAGCTTTCCAAGGCATTCTTGAATATTTTGTTTGAGTAAATTTTAAAAAATAATGGTGAAAGGATGCAACTTTGTCGGACACCTCTTTTGATTCGGACTCCGTCTGATATTTGTTGATCTACCTTAATTTGTGTAGTTTGGTACCAGTAGCGATTTACGATTATTTTGAGGTCTCTATCATCCAGGCCCACGTCTTTAAGGATTTTCATAAGCTGTCCAAGCCTTCTCGTAGTCTATGAAACAGGCGTAAATAGGAACAGAGACATCCCCGCACCTCTGAACCATGCAGAACCAGTTATGAAAACCGAACTGAGATTCACCCATAAATAACTCGTATTTTGCATATATTCTCTTATGGATGATCTTTAGGAAAATCTTAAGAATGACTCATCAAGCTGACAAGCCGGTAATCGCCACATTTTTTTGCCGAGCTCTTTTTTGGAAGCGTTACAAATGTTGATTGAAGCCAGTCGGAAGGAATGACGGCTCTACCGAATGATCGGTAGACCATATTGAAAAGCTTCACTATCACATTCAGTGACTCCTCATTCTTTAATATTTTAATGACTTCCGAGTAGATTCCATCTGGATCTGCAGCTTTTCCATTTTTTGATAACGAGACAGTCTCGTCTCATTCTGGACTTCTTCCTTAGTTATATCAAGCTCTTCACATGTATATTGTTCGGAAGTGTCCGATCTTTCATCTTGAAAAAGGCTTTTGATATAGCTACACCACTGTTCTACTTTGTGGTTAACGTCAAGAATTATTTTATCTTCACTGTCCAAGAGAATGCCAGTTTGTCGTGGTGTGTATACACCAGCAGCTTCGTTAATTTTCTTGTGCATATTAAAGGTGTCATATTTAGCCTTCAGAACTTCGATTTCACGACATTGCTCGTTAAGCCAATTTTCTTTGGCCATTCTAATTTTGTTCTTTATTACACGATTCATCTGGTGGTATTCTGGATGACCTTTTTTCAAGCGTCTTCCTTCCATTAAATAAAGAATTTCATCAGTCATCCAAACTTTCTTTTTTATCCTAGTATCGTTTGAAGATAATTTCAAGCTTGCGTTTGTGAAAGCTTCCTTGATGTTGGGCCAAACAGTCTTCGCTTCGGAATTCTCCACAATGCTTACTTTGCTTAGTCCACAATTTAGTTCGTTTCTGACCTCAGCTAGCGTTTCTGGGTTGCTCAGTCCTGTCAGATCTGGTTTAGGGCAGTTTTCTTTCTGACTGGCGTATGGGCGTTAGAAGTCCAAGTGTACAGGCGCCGTGGTGGAAGCTTAAAGAAAGTGTTCGAGACAACAAACCCCATTTCTTGACAAAACAGTCGTTCGCCACTTTCATTCGCAACACCCGATTCACATCCACCAACTATGTCCTCTCTCGCACCGCTAGCAATCTTTGTATTACAATCACCCATAATTGTCGTGATTTCTGACTTTTTAGTGAGATTTAAGGCGGTTTGGAGATGTTCGTAAAAGGCTTCAACAACTTCGTCTGAGTGATCGCATATATCTGGATAATGTTGACATTATGTGGCTTGGAATTGAGCTACAAAAATGCTACTCTATCAGAAACCGGGACAAAAGATTTCACTGATTTTTGTACTCCTGTATTTACTATGAGCGCCACACCATTGTAGTGATTGACCTCGTCATTGCCAGCATAGTAGATATAATGGTCGTCGATGTGACACATTCTCCAGAATTAGATCATCTCATTTAGCTGATCCCCAAAATTTCGATGTTCATTCTTTTCATCTCTCTGATGGCGTTGTGGATTTTACCAGCTTGAAACATACTTCGTGCGTTCCAGGTAGCAATCTTCTTCATGACTCGCCCGGAGATTCTTAGCACCCTCTGATCACTTAAGACCTGCGGGGACTGAGGGCTTGTGCTTTTGTTATGTTGCGAGAATACTGGGTGTTACAATATGTAAGAAGGTTCAGAGAACAGTAGCCGTTACAATGAAGCTGCCGATTTTTCAAGGCGAAGAGAGTCTGGTAAAACGAGGTGTAGCAATATACGAGATGATCGTTTTATAAGATTAAATGTATTACGCGATATAACCATCACTGTTACAATGGTCAGAAGTCGTTTAGAAGAAGTACATGAGGTAGCTGTAAATGAAATAACCATCCGGAGGGAATATGGCTTGCGTTGGCCCAGAATTGAATAGAAACGATAGAACAGCACATCTTCGATTTGCCAGGGAATATTAAAATTGGGGTCCATGACTGGAATAGTGTTTTCTTTTCTGACGTATCTAGGTTTTTGCTTAAAATATCCCGATGGCCGTCAGACGATATTTATGGCAGGGCAGGCAAACGTGTCAAGCAAGGTAATTTTTTACAAGTCTACGTTATGGTGGGGAGCGGTAATGTTATGGGGCGGCATAAACATGAAAGCTCGTTTAGAATTAATATTTATTGAGGGTGGAGCTATGACAGTTGACCGATATATTCGTGAGGTGTTAGAACCGCATGTCATCACATTTGCCCCATTTGTAGGGAATAACTTCCCTTTCATGCATGACAATGTTGGTCCTCACATTGCGAGGATTGTTTCTCAATCTGGATGATAAATCCAGATTGAGATTAACTAGCCGGCAGGTAATCCTGACCTCAATCCTATCGAGCACGTCTGGGGCATGCTGAATTGCGTATTCGCAACCTAGTCTCATCTCCTAATAATTTGGATAAATTAACAAATCAGCCAAATCGTTATTCAACATTTAATCGAAGGACGCCAAGGTGTACAGAGGCAGTTATTCGTGCTCATGATGGAAATACCCGTTATTAATGTTAATCTCTTTGTATAGCTGTTAATTTACCATTTTTTTCTAATGTAGAATACTTTTAGATATTAAAGGCTAAAAATATTGTTCCTGTCGTTTTTTAAAATTCAAATCTCTGAAATGGATAGATATATTGATATTCATTGATTGGTGTGAGGGAAAAAATATAATTACAAATAAAAAAATTAAAAAGAAAAATAATGCTTAATAATTCCTTAACAATACATCGGTAATTAAAGAAATATAATATGTTGCACGACGCGAAAGCTGTTTTGGAACCTAGAAAAGAAACTGAATATTTCCGTCGGCAGTCACAAAATGTTGCCTGAAAAGCTTTATTATTGACTGTGTCTAAATAAATATTTCCTATAATCAAACTATTTTAATAGCTCATCATTTAATGCGAATCTATACATTTCAAAATAGCCCTTACTTAGTGGCGAGAAATATTTGTAATAGTTGTTCAAGAAAACCTTTGGAATTCGCAAATACTGCGTAAAATAATTAATAATATGAGAACTTCTTATATTCAGCAGTCTCGGCTTTCGCCTCGTCATCGTGCAGAAAATAATTCTTAATTCAAAACTTTTGCATGAATAACAAATGCCAACTTTCAGTAAAATTCAGTCCGGAAGCAGAATCCATATATAAATTTAATCGAGAATATTTTTGGAATTCTCGGAACAAACTCGACAACATTTTTAAAGCCAAAATGAATTTTAACTTTCAAATATTGTAGCTAACCCTCTCGAGGTGGCCCGCTACTCAGATTCTTCATAAATTAATATTATAAAAATTCATTTCTGCTTCTTTTCTACTACCCTTGGCGAAACATAAAACACCAAAACGGCATATTACTCAAAGCTTTTTATTCGATCTCAAGATTTAGTCAATCATAAAAAGCTTGTAACATTTTTCATCGAAAATGATCCTTAGAATCAATGCGGTCTTTTAAAAATAAACTTAGATTTTATGTGTTTGTTCTTATTTAAAGATACTTCTGGGAATTGGAAATCTTTCCTTTGAATTGTAGTATTTCCGTAGGGAATTTTGAAACGGGTATTATCCAATTTTCAAATTAAGCTTGGCTCGAAAGGTTGCAAAATGTAATTTCCGGACTTCAGAAGTAATTTTAATAAATTGCTTTTAGAAAACGGTTTTATATAATTCTCCAGATTTTTAAGTTACGTCAGTGATTCTCAAACTTGCTTCATTACGATATACTTTATCATGTGTATACGCATCCGCAGTATTATGGTTCTAGATGTAGCAATATATTTATTGCATAGTATTGTGATAGATTCATATCTACGAAATTGCCATTAATTCAGACCTTTGATAATGGCAGCAGACTGGTAATCGAGTCCTAAAAACATTTCCGGGCGTAATCATGAGGCGATGAGCTTCCGAAATAGGCGGTTGCGAAACATCCGTGAAACAGATAACCTCTTTTCGATGGAGTGCGATGTCTACAAACAAAACAAAGAAATATTTGCCTGCGACGGATGTAAAGTATCTTTCTGCAAAACATGTGCAGATTTAACGGCATCGGAGGTCAAAGTGCTTCTGTTAACCAAGAGAGTAATGAAGTTCTAGTGTAAAAGGTGCACAAATTACGAAACATTCAATCAATAATCATGCAAAAGCTGATAGATGCAAAATGTCACTAAAGAAGTTATGGACATGTTAAAAAAGAGATTGAATCCCTACAAGGTAAATTAAATATACAAATCCCAACTTATGCAGAGCAACTGAAAAACCCGGAAACAAGGATAACTAGAAAAGAGAAAATTAACATCCCAGACTTAATTATTAGACCAAAAAAACAACAGAGCTCAGAAGGAACAAAAAATGAAATAACTAAAAAAATAAGCCCTGCTAATCTAAATGTTGGGGTGAATAAAGTAAGAGAGTCCTCAAATAGATGTATTTCTATAAAATGCAGTACCAGGGAAGACATAAATAAACTAAAACAAGTAGCACAACAAATAAAATAAATAAAGATTATGACATAGAAGAAACAAAGTTAAGAAATACCAGAAAACGAGACCCAGACCGAGACCTGGAAATTAGAATCGAGACCGAGACTTACCTATCGAGACCGAGACCAAGACCGAGACCAAGGTAACGAGACTCTCGGTCTCGGTCTCGAAAAATATTTTTATTTGTTAAATTTTCAAAACTTATTTTTCTGAAAAAAAATCTAATTTTTGTGTATGTTATTGGCAATTTTTGCCACGGGGTCCAATCAACCAAAAAATTGAAAAATCGTGCAAATCCGGGTATAACGCTTGTTTATTTTAAATTGGGCTGTTTCTTTTTAAGATTCTAGAAGAAATGTTATACTGTTATGTACATAAAATATTATGTAGATAACTTATTTTGAGCCATTTCCAAGCAATAAACAGCTATGAGTTTTCAAAATTTTCGTAATATCTACAAGGTAATAAAACATCGCGTATCCATTAAAACAACTGGGCATCTACTTCCGGTACAACCTTGTCAGATTAGTATATTTAAAGATAAATGGCCACCTTTGACCATATCCACTTATACAGTATATACCGTATGCCTATACAGAGTGTCCCAAAATTTGTGGACGAAGCAATAGCCCTGTAGTTATTGATCAAAAATACCTTAAATTTTTTCTATAAACATATGTCGGGAAGCGCCCCCTACGAGAGCTAGGGCCTCTTAAAGGTGGGCCCCTAAAAATGTTTTTTTTTTTCTAATTATTTCCAAAATTGTGTAAAATAGAGTTTTAAAATTTTGGAATTCCCCTAAGTAAACTAAGTTTAATATTTAGAATTCGGAAATGGAATAAGAAATAGAAAATTTTAGTCAGGTCAGGTGCTTAACATTTTGGGAGTGAATCTAAAAAAATTAACTTAAATTAACTAAAAATTGAATTTTGTGGGCTATTTTTTTATTTCCTTCTCAAATTTTGAAAATTTAAATTTTTTTACGTAAAAAAGTGCCTCTTATTTCGTATCATCAGGACGCAGGGTTTTGAGAAAAACGGATTATAAATGTATTCCGACTGCCAAAAACGGGTGTAAATTGAATGCTATGGTTTATCAAATTTTGAAAATCTGTCAACTTTTTTCTGGAACAAGTGTTTCTACTATTTTATAATAATATGAAGTTCTGTAACGTCAAAAGGAATTTTTGAGGAATATCAAAAATTACAACCTTCATTTTACACCCGTTTTTGGCAGTCAGTATACTTTAAAAATCCGTTTTTCTCAAAAACGCTGCGTTCTAGCGAAACAAACTAAGAGGCACTTGCGAAAAAAAAATCAAATTTTCAAAACTTGAAGAAAAAATATATAAAAAGTTAGCCCAAAAAAAGTTTATTTTTAGATTCACACCCTAAAATGTTCGCACCTGACTAAAATTGTTTATTTTTAATTCCATTTTTAATTTAGAATATTAAAGTTAGTTGAATCCCAAAATTTTAAAACTCTATTTTACACCGTTTCGGAAATAATTAAAAAAAAAAACATATTCAGGGGCCCATTTTTAAGAGGCTCTAGCTGCCTTCCCGATATATATTTATAAGAAAAATTTTAGTTATTTTTGACCGATAAATACATGGTTGATGTTACGTCCACTAATTTCGCGGCACCCTGTATACCGTAAAATTTTAAGAGTTTTCAAAATAAATCTTTCCATATAATATAGAATGTTTGAAAATCACTTTGTATGGCTACTATACAACTGATAAGAAATGTAAAAAATAAGAAGAAAAAGCGCTGACTGACAACAAAATTGACATAAATCGGTAGTTTTTAAGTGTACAGCGTGTTCCAACGAGGACTGAACAGGGACTTAATTTTGACCTTCCCTACATTTTTAAAACAAACCAAAATAGCCATTCGATAAATTATTTTCTGCTAAATTCAAAAATTGGACCAAAAAACATTTGAACCAAAAACAAAAGACTTACGCCATGGATGAATTGTTTTAAAATGGAACACCCTGTATATACTACATTTTTGAACTCTCTAGAGAAATCTAAACACATTTCGTGTCTAATATCCTATACCTATCTTTAGCTGTTTACTGACAGTTGAAAGTCGAGCATTGTGACACTTTGACAGGTTCTAAAATCTAAACCGCACGAAATCAAAGAAAACGGTTTGCACATTCCTTTCTTAGGCTTTCATAAGCTATCGAATGACAGTACCTTCGAATTTACCCCGCGGATAAAATTAACCGCAACTTTTGAACCTCCGGTTAAATTCGAAGTTACTGTCATTCGATAGCTTATAAAAATCTAAGATAGGAATGTGCAAAGCGTTTTCTTTGATCTCGTGCAGTTTAGATTTTAGAGCCTGTCAAAGTGTCAAAATGCCGCACTTTCAATTGTCAATATTTCGTAAACAGCTAAAGATAGTTATTGGATATTATACACGAAATGTGTTTAGATTTCTCTAGAGAGTTTAAAAATGCAATAATATACAGAGTGTTGTAAGTAAAAATCAGTTTATCCCTGGCGTAAGTCTTTTGTTTTTCGGTTCATATGTTTTTTTGGTTCAAGTTTTGAATTTAGCCGAAAAAAATATTACGAATGGCTATTTTGGTATGTTTTAAAAATACAGGGTAGGTCAAAAATAAGCCCCCGTTCAGTGCTTATTGGAACACTCTGTACATACTTCAAAATCCCTATCACGTGTATACCTACCTACATTAGAGGTAAGCATTTTTATATCAAAACAACAATTTAGAAACTAACATGAAATATATTAAAATATTAGTAGGTACCTATTTATAGTCCGGGAGCCAGCGTCAATTTTTGGTAATTATTTTAGACCGCTTGAATTCAACTTATATAGTATGTTCTTATATAGAGAAACACTGAACCGACCGTCAGCTGGACCGTCAGCGCTGGATGCTGCGGCGGGAAGATGAGATAGTTGTAAAAAAAATGGAATTCGGAATTATCATCTTAGACCGGTTGAATTTTTTATGATAAATTGCCTATGTTACATAGTTTAAAAAATGAATAGTTAGCTGCGTGCCGGAATCAACGTTGTACGTCAGCTGGTCATGAGAAGGTGTAATAAAATTGAAAAAAAAAATGATTTATAACCGAGCGAATTTTTTTTACCTGACTTAGGACTCATGTAGAAATATGAAAATAATAGTCGGCTGGGTGCATCGTATGACAAAGACCGTCAGCTGGAGCAATAAAGTATCATTACGCTCATACATCCAAGCGGCGCGCGGTAGTTTAAGTGGTCCGGCTGACGATCTTCGTCTCAATATGCATTCAGCTGATTAGAATTTTCCAATTTTAATTCATTAAAACTATTATACGGCTAAATATCAATTAAATATTCATTGATTTACCAAAGATACAGTTAGGTAAAATCCGCATATCATTAACGCTTAAAATTATTTTTTTTTACTCAGATATTCTCGAAATATTCGAAAATTATTTATTCAACGATTTACCAAAAATGTAGTTACGTAAAGTTATTAACGCATAAAATTGAGGTTTTTATTTCATTCAGATAGTGTGGAAATATTCGGAAAGAAATATTTATAATGAGTGTATGTTATTAAAAATTATCTTCATCATTGCTCTGGTTGTCGTCTGATGAATCATCTATTTCAATATCATCGTTGATGTCTCCTGCCTCTGTTTCACTGTTATCTGTAGAAAATAAATAAAAAAAATATTTATCAAAATCATGTTGATTGACATGTTTTTCTGAAAAAATAGAAAAATATGTTTTTTCATACCTTCAAAGTCTTCATCAATATTTGTGATGTTTGTAATTGACGGCGGCAATTGATCTCCTTCAAACCATTTGAAAAAATACTTTTCATCTCGTTCTTCCCAACCGTAGTCAGATGGCGAGAACTCGGATGGTATGGGAAGATGTGCGTGACTCCAGAGATGTGCGATATATGATGTTCGGAGAAAATGTTGATGTAGTTCAGATTTGCAAGGCGGGAACATGGAACCATCAATTCCTTTTTCTAAATGCAGTATTTGCTTATTGTTCTTACTGCTAAACGCTTTTGTAAAGGTTTTTGTACGAGCAACGTTGACGTCATTAATTATTTCAAATGCATACAATTTACAAACATAATCTTCCAGTGTTGCAAAAAGTTGATTTAATTTGCTATGAGGTAGATTTGAAATTTCACTCAAAGCTTGAATATATGTTGGCGACTTTCGTAGGATGTTAAACGGTTTTTTTTTGCCTTTTCGATAGAAGGCTGGATTAAAATCACAGCCCGTAAGCGCATGAAAGGTTGGCAACGACGAACATAATTCTGCACCCAAGGTCTCATACAACTTCGTGATATTGATGTTTCTTCGATAATTGCCAGTACCGACATGCATTGAAATTTCTAAATTACTTTTAATGAAATTCATATTTGCAAGCATAATCACCAAAATGTCAGTATCTGAGCATCTTATTGTCACATGGGCGTCAAAATCCACATTGCAAACATGATACACAATTTTCGTGTCGGCTTCTTCGTGACCCGTACATGACAAGTGTGGTTCTATTGTTGTTATTACTTTATTTTCTTGTACTTCATATTTATAGCAGTGTAGATAATTGACATAAATTATTTTATTCCCAATAAATGGCGCCATGTAATCCTTTGACCAATCTTCGATAATAAATTCAACCAAAGCTTCTTTAAAATATATATTTTTTAATGCGTCAGAGAAATTCGGTGGACGTATTTGATCTGTCCCATTTATATTTTCCCATCAAGAAAAGAATTACATGGCGCCATTTATTGGGAATAAAATAATTTATGTGAATGATCTACACTGCTATAAATATGAAGTACAACAAAACAAAGTAATAACAACAATAGAACCACACTTGTCATGTACCGGTCACGAAGAAGTCGACACAAAAATTGTGTTTCATGTTTGCAATGTGGATTTTGATGCCCATGTGACAATAAGATGCCCAGATACTGACATTTTGGTGATTATGGTTGCAAATATGAATTTCATTAAAAGTAATTTAAAAATTTCAATGCATGTCGGTACTGGAAATAATCAAAAAAACATCAATATCACGAAGTTGTATGAGACATTGGGTGCAGAGTTATGTTCGTCGTTGCCAGCTTTTCATGCTCTCACGGGCTGTGATTTTAATCCAGCCTTCTATGGAAAAAGCAAAAAAAACCGTTTCACACTTTACGAAAGTCGCCAACATATATTCAAGCTTTGAGTGAAATTTCAAATCTACATCATAGCAATTTAAATCAACTTTTTGCAACACTGGAAGATTATGTTTGTAAATTATATGCATTTGAAAGAATTAATGACGTCAACTTTCTCGTACAAAATCCTTTACAAAATCATTTAGCAGTAAAAATAATCAGCAAATACTGCATTTAGAAAAAGAAAATGATGGTTCCATGTTCCCGCCTTGCAGATCTGAACTGCGTCAACATTTTCTCCGAACATCATCGCACATTTCTGGAGTCACGCACATCTTCCGATACCATCCGAATTCTCACCATCTGACTAAGGTTGGGAAGAACGAGATGAAAAGTATTTTTTAAAATGGTATGAACG
Organism: Pissodes strobi; assembly: GCA_016904865.1. Lineage (NCBI taxonomy): Eukaryota > Metazoa > Arthropoda > Insecta > Coleoptera > Curculionidae > Pissodes > Pissodes strobi. The sequence continues at coordinate 11,588 of JAEQML010072456.1, forward strand.
AGATCAATTGCCGCCGTCTTGCCGTCAATTACAAGCATCACAAGTATTGATGAAGGCTTTGAAGGTATGGAAAACTTATTTTTCTATTTTCTCAGGAAAACATCTCCATCAACATGATTTTGATAAATATTTTTTTTGGTTTCTTTTGTACAGATAACAGTAAAACAGAGACAGGAGATATTCACGATGACATTGAAATAGATTATTCATGAGACGACAATCAAAGCAATGAGGAAGATAATTCTTAATACAATGAACTCATTTTAAACATTTTTTTCCGATTATTTCAACAATATCTGAATGAAAACAAACTCAATTTTATGCGTTAATTATATGTGAACTTTACGTAACTATATTTTTGGTAAATCGTTGAATAAAGAGTTTTCGAATATTTCAACAATGTCTGAATAAAAAAAAACTGAATTTTAAGTGTTAAGGATGTGTGGACTTTACCTAACTGTATCTTTGGTAAATCAATGAATATTTAATTGAAATTTAGCTACATAATAGTTCTAATAAACTAAAATTGGAAAATTCTAATCAGCTGAATGCATATTGAGACGAAGGTCGTCAGTCGGACAACTTAGACTACCCCGCGCCCCTTGGATGTATGAGCGTTGTGATACTTTATTGCTCCAGCTGACGGTCTTTGTCGTACGACGCACCCAGCTGACTATTATTTTCATATTTCTACATGAGTCCTAAGGCATGTAAAAAAATTTCACTCGGTTATAAATCATTTTTTTTTCAATTTTATTACCACTTCTCATGACCAGCTGACGTACAACGCTGCTTCAGGCACGCAGCTGACTATTTATTTTTTAAACTATGTAACATGGACAATTTATCATAAAAAATTCAACCGGTCTAAAATAATTCCGAATTCCATTTTTTTTACAACTATCTCATCTTCCCGCCGCAGCATCCAGCGCCGGTAGCCCAGCTGACGGTCGGTTCAGTGTTTGTCTATATGGGAACATACTATATAAGTTAAATTCAAGCGGTCTAAAATTCATGCCAAAAATTGACGCTGGCTCCCGGACTATTAAGTTAACTATTATTATCCAAACAACTGTTGCAAACAAAAAATGTAAAATTATTTAAGAAGTTCATCCCTAATATCACATCTACACCAAGAACTGATACACAAAAGACACGTATTAGATGTTTCATTTAACTTAACATTCCGAAGTAACGTTTGTGTTATTAAAGAAATAAAACAGTAAATTATTTAATTACTTTTTATTTGCTCAAACCGAGACCGAGACCAAACCGAGACAAGACCGAGACCGAGACCAAGGTAGTCTCGGTCTCGAGCTTCGAGACCCGAGACCGAGACTAAATTTTGTCTTCGACACCAAGACCGAGACTTGCCAGGTCTCGGTCTCGATCTCGTGAACCCCTAACCTAGAGAGATTAAGTCGATTGCCAAAAGAAAATCCTTTAATGTAAAACGCAAAGAATACATCTTCCAACATTTGGAAGCTCTCTTATACCGGATCTTATAGTGCAAATATTTAGGTTTATAAAAAAAATTGTTTGTAAATAGTATTACTTTAGGGAGTTGTGAGTAAATGGGTTGAATTACTTTACTGTTAGGATTAAATATATAATAAAGAAAAATAATAATTATATATTATATTTCACATTTTCTTGGGAAATCTCGAGATATGTAACACATGTGTTAAAGGAAAATTGAAGATCAGTTGTCACTTTATCTAGTATTAGTCAAAGTAGTACATATACAGTGTGTCGAAAAAAGTATGCAACATATGGGAAACTTTTTTATTATTGGTTTCTCAGAAAATTTTATTCTTGATAAAAGTTGGTGCTTGGCCTAAAACAGTAAATGAGTATTTCAAATTTTGCGTACTGCTTTTAGTGCGGGCGCAAATATCATTTTTCCGAAATCGCGTCAAGAGTAAAGTACCTTAATTTATAAAGATACAGCAAAACCTTAAAAAGAAAAGTTCTTCCAAATTAAAAAAGTAATCTAAATATGAAATTTGAGTTAAGTACATCAACTTTTAATTTTTCTTTTTTTTTCTCGATTTTTTTCTTAAACGTTACGCCACTGGAGAATGTTTTGTTCTTTTGTTATTAGTATACTTGCCAAGTAACTTCAAAATTTATTTAAGATAGAAATTAGTTACATAGTTGCATAATGTTGCAGTTTTTCCAAAGATAATAGCCAGTTTATGTATCAGTGTGTTTCAAACACATTTAAATACTTTTGATTCAAAATTTTTGCCACTCAAAATCATGAATAGACCCAACTCTTTCATTTCATGTAAAACAACTAATAATTTATTTATCTTTTGCACCCGATGATTAAAATATGCCCAAGTATCCTAAAAAGCCATATAAAATATTTAGTCTTGAAGAGTAGGTCATGCGTTTGGAATAAAAACAAATACATAGCAATAATTTTTCTTCGCTCTGACATATGAAATTAATTATTAGTGAGTCAGTCATTCCAATTGTACTTTGTAATAATTATTGTGGACAATTATTTTGGACCAAAATTGTTTAAATGTGTTTACAACACACTGATACCTAAACTGGCTTTTATCTCTGTAAAAAACTGAAACATTATGCAACTATGTAACTAATATCTACTTTAAATTAATTTTGAAGTTGCTTGGCAAATATACTAATAACAAAAGAACAAAGCATTCACCTATGGCGGAACGTTTGAGAAAAAAATCGAGAAAAAAAGGGAAATTAAGAATTGATGTAGTTAACTCAAATTTCTCATTTAGATTCCTTTTTTAATTTGGAAGAACTTTTCCTTATATGATTTTGCTGCATCTTTATAAATTAAGGTACTTTACTCTTGACGCGATTTCGGAAAAATGACATTTGCGTCCGCACTAAAAGCAGTACGTAAAATTTGAAAAACTCTTTTACTGTTTTAGGACAAGCACCAACTTTTATGAAGAATAAAATTTTCTGAGAATCCAATAATAAAGAAGTTTCCCATATGTTGCATACTTTTTCGGGCACACTGTAGGTGGCTCTACATCTAGGTACTTTCCAGAAAAAAAATAAATGTCAATTACATGTATATAAATTGTAAAATTGTAATAACTGAAATAATTGTAAAGATTTGAATAACTTTGAATTTGAATTTGTACAACTTTGAGACTCTGAATGGGTCAACTGTCTATTTGCTGACAATTCGTGTGTAATCAGGCTTATCTGGAATCTAGAACAAATGGTTAGAGGCTGACCTTGAAATGCCACCGCACTTAAGCGTCTATTGGATCCCCTGTGCGTCCATCAACCGACCAATCCATCTAGGCCATCGCCCAGACTAGTGTTATTAAAAAGGCGGCGATGTTGCCCGAGGAGGTTCTTCTCAGAAAAGTCATGGTTGACCATCGTTCTCCCAAAATGGATTTCCTCAGTTCCGAAACAGCGACGCAGTCTCAGATTAACTTAACTGCTGTTTCGGCCTCCTGTTTACAGCCTCTGCATAGAGGTGTTTCGCATAATCTCATTATGTAGAGATGTTTCCTTAGCTGGTAGTGTCCAGTCAGAATCCCCGCCATGAGTCGTAGATTCTTCCTTGACATACCCAGGTATGATTTTGCTGCAGACTCATTGGGGTAGCTTAGTAGTTCCCTGGTAAGTCGGCAGTTAGTTGTTTCATCTCATCTTGCCATAAAGTGTTCATGGGTGATCTTTTTTTTGTCATATGTATTAATGTCGCGATAGGTAGGTTTGAAGGGCCAGTTCCCGTAATGTTTGAACTGGCTGCCTTTCTAGCCAATTTATCCACTAATTTGTTACCTCCGCACTGTGCATGTCCTTGAACACAGCACAAAGAAATTCTGTTTGATATTTAATAAACTGGTAACCCAAACGTAATTAATAATTGGGATGCTAATCCTGATGTAACATGATGCTCAATTT
>JAEQML010072457.1:0-15505 GCA_016904865.1 Pissodes strobi
ACTTCACAAATAGTAGATAAATTTTCCACAAAATATTTAAGGTATGATATTTTATAAGAACTTACCATTTAAGTTTATTTTCAAAGCCAGTTGAGATATTTCTTTTTCCTGGTATTTTGTCCGTTTTCCCAAAATACCAACATAGTCATATTTCAAGTTCAGCAGCTCTGTTGCCGAGTTTATGTGCTCCTTGGCTTTCGAAACGTGTCGGAAGAGTAAATAGAGCTGAGCTACTTCTATATCCAGCGCTATTTTTGTTGTTTCTTCAAAAAAGAAATACAGAATGAAACACTTGGTTCACAACATCCAATACTAAATTCACAACTTTTCAAAGAAACAATATTGTTAAATTTTCATCTAGAATCGGAACTACTTACCTTTCAAATTGAAATTAACTTGTAGCAATTTATATAGCCTATCAGCATCAGAAAGCAGTGAGGGGCTCAGCTCATCCAGAATTTGTTGATGCAGGTATAGGGCCCTCCAATACCACCAAATATTCACTATACTGTTGACTATGCACCATTCGAAAATAATTTTGGCAGTTACCTTAAAAATATATACATATTTGATATTTAGGTATGATAAGAGACGCAATAAAGTCTAACAAAATATACATATATCTTTAGAAACAAAGCCTTTTTTGACAAATATAATATATCAATATTACTAAACCTAACTTAAAATTATTAATATAAAATACAAAATGCGATATTTCAAATAAAACTTAGACAGACGTTTTTATATGTAAGTACTTAAGTAAATACCTAATAGGTAATTTACATTATAAGTCCAGGAAGTGTCTTATTACAGTACGAGTTTAGATGTTTGAAGCCAAATCTGGAATTTCTATATTTTATTTATTTATTTATTTATTTGTTTATTATTACATGTTCCTTTTGACAATATAAAATTGTATAGGAATAGTCAATACAAAAAAAAAGAAACTTAAAGCTAAAAATTTATAACTAAGACCTTAAAGCTTAATAAAAACACAGAATAAGCAACACACAAGAAGCATATCTACCGTTCCAGCGCCGTATACTATTCAATGGATATAAAGACATTTCGATATCAAAAATTCTTTTAGCTGGCACTTAAACGTGTTCACACTCTGACAATGTCCAATGCCCGACGGAAGAAGGTTGAAAAGCCTTAGACCAATTACATTATTATTATTATTAACAATAATACTTACAGAGTTAAAAACTCCAAATAGTATATAAAACACATTTTTTCCAAGTACTCCAAAAACACAATCTTAAATAATTAACACAATTGTCTTGCCAATACTCTCTGTTTAAAACACAAAAAACTATATCTAAATAGATTAATACATTCGAAATATTGGTTATAATTATTCATTAGCCTATTGGAAAAACATTGAGTTCCATATTCAGTTCGATGGTGAACAGTGTGGAACAGTTGTCTCGATCTCGTTGTTCTTTGGGGTATTCGAAAAAAAACCAATGACAATAATTGACTGCACTCAATTTGGCCATTAATCAATTTAAATAAATATAATACCAAGACCTTGAATACCTGCCAATTGAATGCGTGTCAAGTATGACAAGTCCCTATATGGAAACCTCAACTTGTACAATTAAAATTTCACAAATTTGTTCTGAACCTGTTCTATGCAATGTATATGACAGTTATAGACAGGACTCCATATAACACTATTATATTCTAAAATGTTACGTACCAGACAGTTATACAATGATTTAATAGCTTTAATATCACAAACATTTGAACAGGTACGACGCAGAAAGCCCAACATTCTTGTTGCTTTTAACACTACGTTATCAATATGCTTATTAAAACTCAAGTCGCTGCAAAAAACCACGCCCAGATCAATTTTTATTTATTTATTTATTTATTTACGCATAAAAATACATTTTAAGTTTAAACAGTAAACACTACTTATACCTAGGACTTCACTAACCTCAAATATTATTCTTTGTGCAAGAGCTTTAAATTTAACTTTGGAAACAGCAAGATCCAACCTAACACAGAACTTATTAACATTTCTAGCCATCCTATTAACAGGACAATATTGCAAATACAAAGTACGACAATACGGCACATGAAGAAGGTCATGACTTCGTGTATTGAACTGAGGAACTCTAATAGAAAATAACTTAGTGCATTCAATGCTACAAATGATGTTGTTAAGAACCTTGTAAACAAAGAATACATCGAAGTATGCCCTTCTACTTGCAAGAGTGGACATGCCCAAATATGACATGATCTGGTCCTGTGATAAAATTATATTGTTCCTTGTTAAAACATATCTCGCAAATTTTAAAAGTTTATTTTGAACGGCTTCAAGTCTATCAATGTGAATTTGGTAATATGGAGCCCAAATTATAGAAGAACACTCCAATATAGACCTAACATAAGATATGTACAATGTTTTAACAGCATGTACATTTTTAAAGTCTTTACAGATTCGTTTGATAAATCCTAGCATCCTATTAGCTTTGTTTATAATGTTTTCATAATGATTACAAAATGTCAGCTTGGAGTCAAGATATACGCCTAAGTCTTTTACAACGCACTCAGTCCTAAGCAAATTATGGCCAATACTGTAAAGAGGTGCATACATGGAACTACGAGACCTAGTAAATAGGACTGCACAACATTTGTCAATATTTAATGACATATCATTATCTGAGCACCAAGAAGATACTATAGAAATATCACTCTGCAAAATTGCCATGTCCTGAGAACTCTTAATACTGGCATACAACTTCATGTCATCAGCAAAAAGCAAGTATTTGGAAGACAACTGGTCACCAAGATCATTAATAAAGAGGCTGAAGAGAAGGGGACCCAGGTGAGATCCCTGGGGAACCCCAGATGTTGTTAATAAAGGAGGAGAGAAGTAACCATCAACCTTAACCAGTTGCTGTCTTCCATCCAAATATGAGGTCAGCCAAGAAAGCAATCCACCCATAATACCATAATCTAAAAGCTTAGATAGCAAAATTGAGTGATTCACCCTATCAAATGCCTTGCTAAAGTCCGTGTAAATAGCATGTATTTCCGCACCCATATCAAAGGAATCAGCAATGCAAGTAACATACTCCAACAGATTGGTGTCTACTGATCTACCTGAAATAAACTCATGTTGTTGATTAACAATTATTTCTTTGAAACAGTTGTTCAGAGATTTTTCAACTATATGTTCAAATAGTTTTGGAATTGCTGAAATAATACTAATGGGTCGGTGATTATTCACATCACTTTTGCTGCCAGTCTTATGAATGGGTGTAACATGTGATATCTTCCATATTTTCGGGAAAAGCCCGGAAGCGAGGGACTGCCTAAATAAATAGTATAGAGGCAAATATAAGGAATGAGCACAACATTTTAACACGGAATTGGGAATCCCATCCGGTCCAGCACCCTTACTAGTATCAAGTTCAGTTAGTACCTTTTGGGTTTCAGAAGGGGAGATGACAACACTACAAATAGAGCAAAATTTGGAAAACTGAAAGTTTGGCTCACTGTCGACCAATTTCCTAGGGTTAAAAACTGAAGAGAAATGGTTTGCAAAAAGGTTAGCAATACTTTGACCCGAGTCGGCCTTTTCCAAATTGTACATATTGCATTTGCTTAGGGACTGTGCCCTGATTTGATTTTGACTTTACATATTTCCAGAAAAATTTAGAGTTACTGTTTATTGAGTTTTCGACATTAACAATGTACCGATTATAACAATTTCGGGTCAGCACCTTGCACTGTTGTCTTAAACAATTATAGTCTGAATAGTTTTGGTAACTGTTAACCTGCTTGTACTTTTTATGAGCAAGCTTTTTCCTGAAAATTATTACTTTAAGTTCTGGAGTAAACCACTGTGGAAAGTTAGAGTCAAAAAGGCATTGCTTTAGAGGTACAAACAGATTAAAACATTTTGAACCACAGAATAAAAATTTTTCACTGCCACATCTAAATTATCATTAAGGATTTATTGCCAGTTAAAGGATATAAAGTAATTATTAATTAAATTAAAATCAGCATTTTTAAAGTCATAATAAGAGTAATTAGCAGGCTTTAAATATATATAAGCAGTTTATATACATTGATGCTTTAGAAAAAAATCAAAAAAAATTTGTTAGATATATTTATTTTAAAAAGTATAGAGTATACCCTATGTTTCCTACCCTAATCTCATATCATGATCAGTTAATAGATTTTCAAATCAATAGTCTGAACCAACGTAGAAAAAACAATAGAATTTTACTGGTTTTTGATATATTGCATCAACATATTAAGTCACCTGAACTATTAAGCCAGATAGATATCAATAAATGTTCCAAGTACTAGGTTAAGGAGAAGAGATATTTTGTTTAGGGTTAATAATTCTGGGTCTCCTTTACATTTAGGGCTAATAGATTGCAATAATTTTGTTAAAGAGTTGGATTTATATTTGTTTTTCTTGTCGCGAAACCAATTTATTAACTGCGTAACAAGCCATAGTATTGTTGATTAGTATTTGCTTAGTTATTAGTTTAGTACTTAGGAATTAAGATTAAAATTAGGTTTAAGTATATTATGTAAAACTCAAGCATGTAATTACCTTTTAGGTGTTGGTATGAGTATAAATAAATAAAATAAATAAATAAATATATAATCCTGGAATCCATCACTATGCTCAATGGCGGATGATAAGGGTCACTAGCGACTAAACCCTCAGTTCTTTTTAATGAATGGATTTCGAAATTTGCAAAACAAAGATCAAGGATACCTGAGTGAGAATTCATCACACCATTAAACTGAGATAGACCCAGAAACGAAACAGTATCGCAGAGTAGGATTGACTTGGGTGATTTTAAATTGCCTGGTATCAGACCACTTTGATGATCACTTAAGGAGCACACAATCTCAGATAGGTTATAATCACCCACCACAAGCACATTTTCAAAGGTATTACAGGCTTTTGAAACTGAATTTAGGTGTAGCTCATATACTTCTATATCCATAGATGGAGGGATATATATGCATCCAACGCAATACGTTTTGTCACCAACTGTCACTGAGATCCAAACCTCTTCCAGAGTGCTGTCGCCGATAGTCAAGCGACTAGATTTTAGGTTACTATTAACTGCCAGAAGTACACCACCACGACTACGCTTAAGGCTATTGATAGCACTTCTATCAGTTCTGTAGACAGCATAGCTAGCACCAAACATTTCCGAGTCATTTACACCTGAATCCAAACCTGTTTCCGTCAAGGCAATTACCATGTAATCTTCAGTAGCCACAGAACACAGAAATTCAACAAGTTTGGTTCTAAGCCCATTGACATTTTGGTATAAGATGGGAAGCTGCTCTATTGTCGTTGATTGCACTCTGCTGCTGGACGAAAATTTCCGGAACTATTTGCATAGAAACGGCGAGGCTTAAATTCCTTAACAGCTGTTCCAGCAGGCCAAAGATTAGGATACAGTAATCCCTTCAACAAAGATTCCTTTACACCCAACTTGAAAAATGCTACATCCTCATTTCTTTCCAAAAGGGTAACTTTTACGTCAATTATACTCAGCTGATCTTTCATGTAGTTAAGTATTTGGTCCTCCGTCGTGTTAGGTTTGCAGAGACCCAGATATACCCATTGACGCCTTTCACCAGCAGCCAAGTCGCCATTACCAGTTCCGGTACCAATAATGATTGGGTGCCTTAAGTCACCAGATAATCTTTTGGTTACCTGCGAACTGTAGGTCTGCTTGGGAGGAGGGATTTGTTTTTTATTTCCTAGCTGAATTTTGGTTACCTCAATGTTTGCTTTTTGTTCATGGCAAACATGCTCCAAGGGCTCTTGATCGGAGGACTGAACTAGTAAATCTGTAGTGTTTCTTTTATTCTGCAAAGAAATCGACTCCTGCAATAGAAGCATCTCATGCTCAAGCCTCTCGATTCTTGAAGACATAGACATGTTTTGCTTCTCAAGTTCTCTTTTTTTTAACTCACATTCTCGATGTGTGCCGGTAGTGGCTTCTAGAGAACAGTTGCTGGGTACAGAACTGTGTTCAAGAGTTTTAAAACTCGATTGCAGTTCATGAATGTTAGAACTAACCACCGATTCCAATGCAACGCCTTCAATGGAATATTGACATTTGGAGACCTACAGATTATCTGGGTTTTATAGGGTGGTATATAGAAATCTTGAGAAATTCGGGTGGTAAATGAATGTAACTGGCCATGCCTTGGATAGTTATTCCGATTTTTAAAAAGATCCCAACATGATGTTCTATGGTTGATACCCTCTATACATCTGATTATTCTTTTTTGCTTAATGAACACATCCTCTGATTTCGTTGAATTTCCCCAAAAGGACACACCATATCTAAGTATAGAATCAACGTGTGCATGATACATCATAATTAAATGTTTCTGTGTTAGTACATTTCTCAAGTTCAACAGTACATAATAAGATGAGTTCAGTTTTGATATCACATAATTACAGTGCTTCTTCCAATCCAGACAGGAATACAAATATATGCCGAGAAACTTTACATGTTCAACGTTATCAATATTCACATTATTAAGTTCAAATTTTAGTTCATTGCAGTTCCTTTGTCTTGTGTGAAATCTAATACATTTTGTTTTATGAAAATTAAAATATAAACAACTACTTGCACACCAACTATATATACAATCTAGAAATTGCATCATCTACTTTACATTTCAACAGTTCGCCGGATGAACCTGAAGTCACTCACAATGGAGGTACCATCAGCAAACGAATTTACCGATACCCCAGGTGCAACATGTGGCAATTTATTTACATATAATAAAAACAGCACCGGGCCGGAAACAGTACCTTAAGGAACCCCATTAAGCATTATTCAGATCTAGAATTAACTTCTGCCCTACTACCATTAGAATATAAATGGTGAATAGCTACATACTGCCTTCTGTCTGATAAGAAAGATCGCACCCATTCTAATGTCTGATTCTTTAATCCATACCAAACTAGTCTTTCTAAAAGTTTAGTATGATCAACACAGTCAAAGGCCCTCCTAAGGCCACAAAAAAAACCAACACGGATTTCCCCTAGTTGTACTATTTCATCATAAAAGATGTGAATAGCTGAGTTTGTTGATTTATTTGCTTGGAAACCATGCTGTCTCTCATTAATCAACTTATTTTCTTTATTAAACATCAATAATCGATCCAGAAAGCAATATTCAAACAGCTTCGAAAAGGAAGAGCCCACAGTTACAGGTCTATAATTTGCACTGACTGCACATCATCCCTTTGATGCAGAGGTACAATCCTACCAATCTTCAGGGCACTAGGAAACTTTCCCCCACAAAGTCATGGGGTAAAGAATCTCCAACAGAACCTGTCGAATCAAGAAATTTGGAACCCCATCGGCCCCGGATGATATTTTATTTTTAAGTTTCATCATTATTAACTTGTAAAACTCCTCTTCGAGAAAAGGAAACAATAGAAAAACATTCTCTGTTACAGGATTTTCTGCTTCAATAAAATCATTAATTTTAGGAATGTTTTCAACTATGTTTATCGGGCGTTCTTAAAGAATATATTAAAGGAGTTTGCCACAGTATTAGGACATTCAGTAAATTACCCATGTCACTCACTTGCAACGCTTTTCCTTTTCTTCTAATTGGCGCAAAACCTTCACCTCAGCTTAGAAGAGACCGAGAGTGAATAATATCAAATAAAAAAAAAATCAAGTGAATTTACAAGTATAGATGGGTAAGCAAGAACGAGTCGTGCAAGCGAAGGGCCATGTATGAAGTGAAATATTTGACAAATATATACATACAAAGAATAGCGTAATGACTGTAATGCAATGAGTTTCTCTATATTTTTCTTTTAATTTAGGTGAATAAATGCAAATGCACATTGACGAATAGATTACGAATTCATTCATAAAATCAGTGTGCATTTCCATTCATTCACCTTTAATAATAATAATAATAATAATAATAATAAGCTTTATTGTCTAACAGAAAAAGAACTTCCATTTACAAGACAATTAATTACAAAAAGTTAAAACTAAATTATAAATAACAATACTATAAAATAACTTACACATATACATATTTTCATACATTAAATTAGAAATTTATTTCTGAGTTTATTGGTGATCTGCGCTGGTGAAAGTCCGAAAATATCAATGTCGCCACACGATGTATTAAACAGGATCATTCCTCTATAGACTGGTGCTTTAAGTAAAAAGTTTGTGTTTGGAGTTGCTAAGAAAAACGTGGAAGGATTTCTAGTAGTTCGAGATGGCACGTGAAATTGAATTTGCGTTAGCAAATCGGAGCAATCGATGTAAGCTGTACAGATTTTACTGATAAATTGCGTTAGTAAAAAACTTCTGCGGTTCAACAAAGATGGGACCTGGAATCTCTGCAAAGAAGAAGCTGATCGCTGCCTCTGGGTGGATACATTCCATCACACTTAAAGGCAAGAAACTTTAAAAATTTTCTCTGAATGCTCTCCAATTGAGCCACATATCGGTCATAAACTGGGTTGAAAATAATTGCTCCATATTCGAGTTTGGATCTTATATAGCTAGTGAAAAGTGTTTTCATCACTTGTTTGCTAGAGAAGTCCTTGGAATTGCGTATGATAAAGCCAAGCATCTTTGTTGCACTGTTGCAAATATAGTCTATATGGGGAGCAAAAGTGAGCTTTGTCATATATTACACCAAGATCCTTGAAGGTAGAACATCTAGTGACAATTGAGTCACCTAATTTTTAATCAAAATCAATAGAAGTTTGCGTGTTTGAAAAGGTCATAGTTAGACATTTGCCGATATTCAAAGGGAGATTATTCAGCTTGCACCACTGTTCGATTGCTTCCAAATCCGCCTGCAGGCCATAACAATCATCTAGAGAACGCACAACTTTAAAGACTTTCAAGTCATCTGCAAACAGTAGTACATTACTTGAGATTTTATTGCATATATCGTTGATGAAAAGAAGAAAGATCAATGGTGCTAGATTACTGCCCTGAGGTGCTCCACTAGTTGCCTGGAATTTATTTGATTGATGTCCCCGAACTTCAACATATTGTACTCTATCACTCAAATATGACTTAAAAAACATGGTAAGGTCGGAACTAAACCCCATTAGGTTAATTTTTTGGAGAAAAATATTATGGTCGACCCTATCGAAGGCCTTCGAAAAGTCCGTGTAAAGTGCATCAACTTGAAGCCTGTCATCACGAGCCCGACCTACGTATTGGGAAAAGAGTGCCAAATTGGTTACGGTACTGCGGCTGCTGAAAAAGCCATGTTGGTTTGGAGAGATAATATTTTTTACCGAGGTGAATATGCATTCGTATAAAGACATCTCGAAGACCTTCGCAAACGCACACAAAATGGATATGGGCCTATAGTTAGATATATCCGATATGTCTCCCTTTTTGAAGATGGGTGTAATTTTCGATTCTTTCCAAATCTTGCGAAAGGCACTGGTTTTGAGTGAAAGGTTGAAAATAAAGGATAGAGGCTGAAGTAAGGCATGGATGCAGTCCTTGACCAAAAAGCATGGTATCTTGTCAGCAAAAAAGCTAAAAGATAGAACCACTCAGGGCGCAGAGTGGTTCTATCTTTTAGCTTTTTTGCTGATCGCAGTATCATATCATGTGTGATGTTCTTTAGCACAATATGTGTCCCACTATTGGTGGCATGATTTTGAATTACAGGATCGGTCGGACTGGTGTAAACACTTCTAAAGAAAGCAGCGAATGCGTTCACAATGTCAGTGGGATCGGACAGTTCTAGTTCTCCATCTTTAAATATTTCAGGGAGAGACGAAGCATTTTTTCTAGATTGTATATATGTCGAAAATTTTGTAGGGTCACTTACTATAGAAGCTTCGGCCTTTCTGACATAATCGATGTGTGCGGCATCGATCATATGTTTGTATTAGAGCGTAGAAGTCGATACTTAGTTTTTAAAGTGTCTGAGTTAATTCGTTTTAATTTTTTGAATATCCTATGTTTACGTTTAATACTTTTAATTATAGTAGATGTAAACCAGACAGGAAATTTCCTTTTTCGGATAATCGACTTAGGCACGCATACATTAAAGATGTTATATAACACTTCGTAAAACCTAGCACAGGCCTCATCGACATTTTCGGAGCCTGAAACAAAGGTCCAGTCTGAATTTATTATCATATTATATAATAACGGAAAGTCGGCGCGTCTGAAGTTGAATCTTGATTGCTCAATATTGACAGGAAAGTTGTGCTTCTTATTCAGTTTAAGTTTAAAAGCAATATTTATTGTGGGATGGTGTGAGTCTTCGCCAACAAGCGGCGAGAGGTCCCTTGACACAATGCATGAAAAACTGGATAAAACCAAGTCCAGTATTCTATTGAACGAGTTAGGGATAGTGTTATACTGGAGTAATGTAAAAATATTGCAGAAATTATTTAAAACCGCCGCCCTGGAATCTGCATTGTAGTTTTCAGAAGGCAAATTGAAGTCGCCTATTATTAGTAGATTTTTACCATACAGGTAGTGAATGGATTCAAAGTACTCACAGAACGACGATAATTCGGAAATAGATATATTAGGCGGTATAAAGGGGAAAATAGTTGACTTTTAATTTACAGCCTACTACATCAATTTTGGTAATATTGGTATTAATAATCTGGAGATCAAGTTGTATTGCTTTGAACGACCTCTTAACTGCAACAATCACTCCCCCACCTCGTGATACACCCATTTGGTCAATTCTTCTATCACATCGAAACACTGAGAAGTCGTTACCAAATAGTTCGATGTTACCAACACCGTCCTGCAACCAGCTCTCCGTTACTGCTATGATGTCATGGTCCGTGCTACACACAGCTTTATAGAATTCGTTGGTTTTAGTGTTGAGTCCTCTCACATTCTGGTAGAGGCAAGACAAATTACATTCACCCGCAGAAGTGCTGCCTGAGGAAACAGAAGAATTTGCGGCGTGCGATACATCGCTTGCGATAGTTTGTATTTCTTCTAGGCATTGGTAGTTAGATTGGATTCTATTCGTCGATAAACTAAAAAATTCTTAGAAGACGCTAATATGTAATTGTTTACAAGAAATATGATAAGTTCTTTCTTAGAATCGTAGCTCATGACACCATTTACATTAGCAGAAGTGAGTGGTACAAACGGAACATTAACTCCGTGCAAATAAGAGATCACAAAAGTGTTAATATCATGAATAAAACTATTTAGGACTGGTCTATTTAAGTGATATCCACATCCGATGACAATTAGGTTTGTGTGGGATGTTTCCCGGGCTAGTCTGTCCATTTCGTCCTTCGTTATGCTTCGCCCAATTATTGCGTCAAAGCTTGGAATAAAAATAAGTACAAAGTCGTCCTTGTTAAACTTATTACATAGTCTCGAACACTCACAGATAAGTTCAGATAGTTTAAATCTATCATCGAATTGGCAGTTTATATCGAAGGTCTTATTGGTTAGATTTTTTAACAGCGCACCCGTTCCTTTGGCATTATTTCCTCCCATGATTAGTAGTTGTTTCTTTTTTGTTGGGAGGCTAACTCCATTAGGTATAAGTGAAGGTAATTTTGAGCAGTCGACGTCCATGGTATCCATAGTTTGTATACTAGCCGTAGTTTTTGAGGATGTTAATTTTAAGATTGTACTGACGTCACTGCTTCTTAAAGCCGATAACTCCTCCCCAAGATGAACATTTTCGTTTTTGCTTTCTTTAAGGTCTTTTGCATAAACTTCAATTTCAGCATTTTACAAAAGAAAGAGTAGCGACACTCATTGTGCACCAATCTTTTCTAATGAATTTTGCTAATGAAACTACAGTAAATGTCTGGCAAGTGCGCCTTAAAAACAGCTGTTTCATGACATTGTGACATTTGACAGTAAAAAGAAGGTAAAATTTAATTTTGTTCAATGGAGCTATGAGCTGCTTTAAATTAGGACCAGGACAAAACGTAGACTTCTCATTCTACGGAAATGTGCTTTTGTGAAGTCGTGCTGAAAATTTGTGTCAAAACTCGAACATTGAGGGCATTTTTTCAGCTCAAATGTGGCGGATCTCCCGATTTTTTTGGCATAGACCACTCTATAGAACACCCCTTTTCTAGTGAAAAAAAAAAGAAAATTTGCAAAATCGACACAACCTATATGTCACCAGACCCACAGTTTGAATTTGTCTACCTATCATGTCAGGCTGCTTTTGAATCCAGGTCTGCATGCTGTTAATTATTTCTTTATTATTCGTGCTCTACTTTTGCGCTATTATGTTTTACTTTTTGTGGTTGTTTTTCAAATTACTTAACTCAGCTTCCACATTAGACATTTTTTTGGCCCTTTTAAATCTATATTATATACTACGGATCGTATCTGTACATTCACAGCAAAAGTAGAACAGGGTTCTTTCTGTCTGTGGTTTGCAATACAGAACATACTTCGTTGGACCAGGTTTTCCTCCTGCACAATTTCTGTATATTATTCAGTGGCAAAAATCACACTTTGATCCAAATAGTGGAGCATTGTCTACCTTCTGAGGTATGGTGTGGTTGTTTGGGGTGGACTATATCAAAACACATTATCTAATTTAAATATTGCACAAAATTATATATTAAAAATAATTTTTAGAAAAAGAAAGCGGTTTTCTACTGCTTTGCTCTACTCTAGGGAAATTTTTGATGTTCGTTCACTGTATTGTCTGTCTGCCTGTATGTTCACAGGTCTAATAAATTTAAACATTTTATAAGCCATCCATATCAAACTAGAATTAATGTTAATAAACATTTAGAAACCCCAAATGCTTCCACAACAAAGAAACTCAGATCAATGTTTTATCTTGCACCCAAAATGTATAACTTATTACCACCACATATAAGACATTTAAATTTTCCTAAACAATTTTGTATAGCATGCAGAGGTTACATCTATAAACATCTTGAAACTTTTAAGAACATTGTTATTGGATTGTAGGTACTTTGATGGGGTCAGGTTGATGGGTGGTTGTTGGAGACTCACATGTTGTATTGTTTTTGTGAGGTATCTCTGGTTCTCATTTCTTTACTTAGTTTTAGTTATTGATTTTCAAGTAAATATATTATATTATTAACTACTGGTACTGTGCACATACAGGTATTCAGTTACCTAGGTGCATTATTTCACTTTGGGACCATATTTCTATATCCACTGTATATTTATAAATCTTGTACTGAGTTGTAACAAATAATACGTAATATATAATTGTAATTGTAATTGTAATTCTGTCACTCGTTCGCATGAAAAACACTTTATTTATTTTAAACTTTTCTTTGCCTCCAAGTAAAGCCATCAAAACTAACCTGTGTCTCACTCCCAAATAGCAAAATCAAGTAGTGTGTACAGTGTACAGAGCTTTCAGTCCATTTCTGACAAAACGCAAGCCAAATTAATCCAAACTTACAACTGAAATATTTTTGCGGAAGCTAGTTGGTGCATACCAATTTCTGGTAATTTATTTAAGAAATAGTCACTATCAAGAACTAAATGATCATTTAACCATTAACCAAATCACATACTTAGTTAAAATAGCTTACCAATAACTGGGGAAATTCTGTTTTGCAGTTGATCTCTTCATTATTATAACTTAACATCTTGTTAAAGTCCTGAGATTGAAACATATCCTTTTTTAGAAAGTTCAGAACCTTTTCGCAAGGATGGGGCCCAGTGAAATTTGCTTGGGTAAAAGTAATTAGACATGACATTCCAAACTAAAACATTGAAAGCATTTATATCACAGTGCAACATTCCTAACTAGTTAATTGGAACCATCTTAAACTTACAGTGCACGCTGATTTGAAGATGTTGATACTAAATAATTGCGGGGAACATATATTTACCTTAAAAATCTCTGACCGTTCCTGATCATTCTTCGAGTTGAGTTTAGTCTTTAAATTGGTAATATCATACTGGTCTTCCAGAAATATTTTCCACGTCTCTTCGTCCAGTAAAGAATTTTCCAGATTTTCGAACGTCTTTCTTAAGGACTCTCGCGCGGTATCTCTCTCGTTTTCACCGACGTTTCTCGGGATTAAGAGGTATTCTTGTAACAAACTCACTAGATCATCCATTTTTATTAGGCTCAGAATTTCGTCTCCTCTCAAAAGAAACTTACTGTTTTAGAAAAACACTCATAGTTTGTGTTAACAAAAATAATTAACCATGAAGAAAGAAAAATGGACGAATGACAACAAATGCGAGGTTAGGTTTTTTTAGGCAAGGGGTAAATGTCAAATGTCAGCCTTCCTCCCCAACTCACCATCGCATTTAATAACTCAAGTCATGCTTAAAATTGGCAACATAGCTGCCGGCGAGCAGATATTTTGTTCATAATCATCTGCGCTAGTCCTACCGCCTCCGCCTGATGAGTCCTGGGCTGGGTTTGCGCCTGCGCCTGCATTATAAACTAATATAAACAGTCACACACACACACACATTTCTAACAAATATATATCGTTATGGCCCAAGAACTTCAAACAAGAATTAGTTTATTATTTTTGGTTATGGCCTAGAGAATTGCTTTCAGCCTTTGACAATATAAGAGGAAATCACTGCCTCTGGACTAGGAGGGGGTGCTGGACGGAAGAGATGGTGGAATAGGGATATAAATTTATTGACTCATTCAATGGAAACAATCGCATATTTGAAGAATACAATACGCATCCAATGGCTCAAGAACTGTCCCCCAGAACCCGTGTTCTCGAGTCATTGGAACAGCTCTCACGTGGGAAGAGAAGGTGTAGTAGGGCTGTATTGTCATCGATTTGCATGTGTTGGAAACCATCGTCAATTTAAATAATACTGCGAATGAGTGAATGTCTGTGTTATATCATCTCTTCCCACGTGAGAACTGTTTCAACGACTTAATTACCCTCCCTGGAAGGTAATTCTTAAATCCTTGGAATAGCTCCGACGTGGAAAAAAGGGATATAATAGAGATCTATTGTATTCTTCAAATGCGCGATTGTTTCCATCGAATGCACATCGATAACTTTGCTCTATTACACCCTTTCTTCCCACGTGAGCCGTTCCAATGACTCCAGCTTACGGGTCTTGGGCGCTAGCACAAAAGTTAGAAGAGAAAAAAAAAGTCGTTAGAAAGTTTTTAACAGCAATCAATGAAAACGTTGCGAAGCAATTTTCTGTTTACTTTCTGTTCATACTTGGTTATAAGTTTATAGAAGATTGGGTTAGTTTGAGTTATTATATCCTTTTTTCCACGTGGGTTCCAATTATAGACCCATTAGCATATCCAAGGTCTTTGAGAAGATTATGCTTGTCTCTGACTATGACTAAATAATTGACATTATTGAATCCTTTTATTATCGATCAACAGTTTGGTTTCCGGTCGGGAAGGAGCACTAAACTTAATCTGATGACATATGTGGACGCTCTAGAGGGGGGCGACCAAAAACATTTAACCTAAATTGGGGGCGACAGAGTTAATCATTCAGCCCTTTTGTCAAAATTGAATAC
>JAEQML010072458.1:0-15504 GCA_016904865.1 Pissodes strobi
GTTGAGAATTCTTTAGAAAATAAGAAACAAATAGCAAAGAAGATCATTGGGTCAGACACGGATTTAATGATTGAAAATTCGAACGTAAAGGGCTCCATCACATCCACGTCTGGTATACAAATTTCTAACTGTAAAAAATCTATTATTAATGTTTATAATAAACCTTAAGTGTTATAATGTAATAATAATTAATTTTAATTAATAATTGATAATTAATTTTATAATTGTTAATAATAAATAAATCATTCTTCTAAAAAGTGTGGTTTTATTTAACAGCAAAATGTTAATAAAACCAGTTTTTTTTTTCATTACAGCACTAGTGCTGTAAAGGCATCTATTACAGCACTAGTTCTGTAATAGTGCCCTTACAAAACGATTTATAGAACTGTAAAATTCATATTACTAAATGAAAGTAGATAAATACTTTTATAGCCTTTTAAGGCGGTCATATTAAATTTACTTACACGGAATACCAATCAAATTTTTAAGCGTCCTAGTCAAACTAACTGCGCCAGCCCCTCAAAAGCTCCGCATACAGGAATAGTTTCCCGATTGGCATGGCAGTGACCTATTTCGTCTTTCCAGGGAAATTTATGTCTTCGTGTAGATATAAATCTCGCTGTTTTATCTCTGCCTGAGGTTTCAATTACACGAGAATCTTTTAATTGAAACCTTAGCTCTAAAAGTGAATTGGGGGAACGGCAGGCAGCCTTGCAGCAGCCGGAATTCCTTGCCATTAAATCGTGATTCGATGCCGTTTCTTGTCTTATTTATTCCTTCGATTCCTCTAATTGAAGTGGTCATTTGCGCAAAGATTTATACGAATTGAATTTCAGAAACTCCCGAGATGGTTTTTGTATTTCTTGCTTGAATCTTCTTTATTTCTTGCAGCATAGGTCAAAGCATTTGCAGTGATAATTATTATTAGTGGAGGAATCGATTTTACAATGGAAAGGATAATATTGCTAATAACTCTAGTTCTATACAATAGACCAGGTGCGAGCTACTCTGGTATGATTTGGTGATTTTTATCCCATTCCTTAATCAGTCATTACTGAAGCTTATTTATTAATGCACCTAGAACTTCCAAAACAATTGTGTACATGATTAGTAGATATGCAAGGGGGGTTTGGCAGCAATACCATCCAAGCATATTTATTTTAAAAAATGCCACATTCACTAATTTTGAAGTGAATATCATTGAAATAAGAGCCAAATTTACCGCCCATAATTATTTCTTAAATTTATCAACCCTAGCGAAAGTAGGCATGTTTCGAGTATTTTGTAGATTTACTTAGACAATATTGTAACAATCAGCAAATAACGGTACAGTATTTGGTAAGCAAAGCAATTTTAGTCGCGATATTTGATATTTTTATTCATACTTTCCTAATTAATTACGTTAAAAATCCAGTAATTTACATTCTTGTTCCGTTGTGATGTTTTGAGCATCTCTTTTCGACAATATCCTTTTAATTTAGTGTTTTTCTAGGAAATTTGTTTCGAGGATATGCTTGTAAACAATGTTACTTTGGCTTGAGGCTTTTACTTAAATAGCCTCATGTTTTGAATTTTATTACATGTCATGTATAGGTGTAGTGAATTCTAAATTCTGTATTGATTCTTGGGGTAATTGCATTTTATTGATAGATTATCCAGATAGTTTGTCCTGGCTGTCCTTTGGTTATATTGGTTGTTTTCGGGTACGTTTCCCAGTGTTCGGTGAGTAATTCAAACTTTCTTCTTTTAGTTTTCTTGAGTTTCTTTAGCTCTCCTTTAAAATGTAAAAATTTATGTAAATAACCATGTAAACATACTCGAAACAATTAACCTTATCTTCTCTTATAATTGTTGGTGAAAGATTTGGGGGCTGGTGTCGGAGACCAGTGATATCTTAAATGTTTCATATTTTTATTTTTTTTACTTTATAATTTAGTGTGTTGATTTGTCTTCGTCTATTAGGATTCGTGTTTTGTATTCGTTTACTCTTTAGTATTATGTTATATACAGGGTGGGCCAATGGAAATGTTCCACCTCTATTTTTCGTCTTTAAAATCAAAATATGGAAAAATGCTCGATTCCGTCGGTTTTTGATTTATAGGAGAACTATTTTTCAGCTTTTACATCTAGGTAACTTTTATGGGGGAAAAACAAGCCCCGAAATTTGAATTGGGTAGAGGGGGTCATGCGATACCTCTTTTTAAAGGTGTCATCGAGTTCTTTATGACCCTATAATTTGATGTTATTGTTTTCATCCACCATGACAGCTTGTCAAAAGTTGTTAAGGATTTGAAGGTCTGGATACAATTTAATTTCGTTTTTTTGTTTTTGTCAAAAAAATAGAAGAATTCTCGGACGCGTTCTAATTTGAAGGGGAACTATTCTTTAGTTTTTTTCATCCCCGTAATTTAAACCACCCAGCTGGAAGGAGAACAATCTCCGAATTTTGAATAGAAGAAGGCGTCGTGCCATACCTCTTTATGACCCTATAATTTGACGTCATTATTTTCATCCACACGAAATGAAAGCATGTCAAAAATTGTTAGGGATTTGAAGATCTGTATACGTTTTTGTCCTGCTAGTTTTTATGCCAATAGAAGGATACTATGCCAACGAAAATTCCTGCCGCTAAGATTATCTCATTTCTTGTGTGTTTTTATACGGGGAGCCTAAGAAAACCAGGGTGAAAATTTTCCATTGAACTACTCACCCTGTAGATAGGATGAAAATAATGACGCTAAATTATAAGGTCATAAAGAACTCGAATACACCTTTAAAATGAGATATGGGCTAGGGGGTTAAAATTATGGGGATGAAAAAACTGAAAAATAGTCCCCTTCAAATTAGAAATCGACGTGTCCGAGAGGGGGACGAAAAGCTGAAAGTTAGTTCCTGCTTAAATCAGTTTCGAGCATTTTCAGGGTGGAAAGTTTTCATTGGCCCACCCTGTATATATTTTTAGGCTAGAATATACCGACATTAAACCATGTTCTGACTTTGACTGATATCAACATAAAATGCCGTATTATTTCGGTTTTGATTGATTTAATATCTGTAGCATCCATTTTTCTTAATTAGATTCTTTGTGCCCGACATTTCAGAAAACATCTCGATTTGACTTGTGCCTGTCGTAGAATTGTTAGCTAGGCTATCGGTCGACCAACTAGGGATGTGTGTTCCGAACCGCGTGTTATCGATCTGTGACTTATCAATATTTATTTTTTTGGGCTGCTATTGCTAATATTACATTACAGATATTGAGCATGTCTGCTGGCGTAGTCTACACAGTGGAGTCGGAAAAATAACAAGATATAACAAAACGTGAGTGGTATGGGTGTCGGATATCATCATAGCTTGGGGAATAGGTTGTCTGGATAACGAATTTTTAGTAGCTTTGTCGAATATGTCTGCCATCAGCTAATTGAGAAACACGTTTTAAGTGGCCATAAGTAGGATTTGTCAGATCATTGGTGATTGTTTCAAAAATTGAAGGAAAGTATTATTTATGTTTGAAACCTGGCATGAAGCTCGTGGGGTATTAGCTGGTTTAAATCTGGGAGATAACTTCATGTGAAGTTGCGCGTAACCTTCTTCCTCCTCTCCACCGAGGAAAACCGAACAGCTTCAAAAGCCGGTCATTGCGGTAAAAAAGTTTTTTGAAATACCTTTGAGGGGATCTTCTACCGAACCCATTTGTGAGCCCCAGGCAGTACCGCTTGTTCTTTATTATCTTTGGTGTATTGTTGGTTCCATAACTGGGATTTTTCTCGGTGTCTTCGTCAGGTGATTTGTCTTTTGGATTTTTGATGCGTCGCCATTTTGTCATTTCGTGCTCCCACGTGGATGGTTGCTAAATTTTATTGAATTTTCCTTGCAGCGGTTCTGTCTCACCCATTCTTTGGGACAGCCTCGCTGATTTCAGCGTTCTGCCGGATTTAAAAACCCTTCATAGGCAAAATATTGATTTTATTGTGTGTATTATTTTCTATGCCTGTAAATGTTCCTTGATTTCGGTTTTGAGTAAAGACCTTGAATATGCTGATGGTTTACAGGTTTGTTTTGGTACGGGCCTTCTCGTGTTCATCAGGTGTGTAGATGTAGAAGTATGCCAGGACCCAGTGCATTACTTATTTTCTTATAACATATCGACACCCATGTATCACTATTTTATAGAAATTACTAACCTATAAGTTGCACCATGCCTCTTAGCCAGGGCCCATTGGCAGACATAATAAATGCTCGCATTCACTTTAAATAACCATATCAGCCCTGCGAAGTGACAGAAACCAATAAAACAATCTGCAGACTGGCTTAGGGTGTAAAACGCATCCTCCAAATCCTCGACTGTTATGGCAATAAGCTGTTTTACCATTTCAGTCGGAATTTATTTCGGGTCGGAATTATACCGAGAATAAATCTCGATGTTTTATCGGCGCCTTCAGGTTTCAATTATACAAAAATCGTTTAATTGAACCGTCGAATCGAGAGTTGGCACGCTAGGGCACCTCTTTCTTGTTTTATTTATTATTTCAAACCTTCAGATGGATCTATAAGAGGTTAATTTGATTTTGACCCACCGGAGGGTATGTTAAAATACCATCTATATATTTAGCATTATAATATCTTGTGATATTTGAGCTATTTTTTTTTTATCTTCGAGCGAAGTTTGAAATGCAGCAGTTTCCAAATTTAGGGAATTTTTATAGAGTGACAAAAAACTTATCTAATATTGCTCAAAGAGGAAAGTCATGTGAAATTTAAAAAAAAATCCTAAACATTGTGATAAGTTTTTTGATATTCTCCTGAGAATCTAAGTCAAACTTGAAACTTGTAAATTGCCATAGTTTTCCATTACATTTTAAAATTTTGATTTTATTTAGAGGAACTTAAGGGTTTTTAACATCGGGTTTGTTAAAACGTCATTCATATATTTACTATTGATGTATCGGCCAATAATCTGACAAAATTGATTCTAAAATTGTTAGAGCTTCTATGAATGAAATTTTAATGGCGCGGGCGTAAGATTCCTTGTATATTGGCCACCAGTCTGGGCCCATTACGTGCCCACTCACATAACAATTCAGTCCAGTGGTCAGGCCTCCCTAGCGAAGGTATATGGTTCCCTTATGTCATTTGGTCAGCACTGAGCTGCCGAAGTGCTCCTCACTTACCTAGCCAACGCCGGATTGAGAGCAAAAATATGAATAGAAGATTCCTATTTCTTCAAGCATTACCTGTATTCCAGATCTGCCCTCTGTGGAGCCCTATCACAATCCTCTTTAGACTCTCTCCCTGTAAAGGAGGGTTTCCCAAGACTAGTACAGTCTTCCCCATTTAGATACCCTATTGTATTGTTTTGGTTCATTATTTTGCGTTAAGGTTTTTCCTCGAAGGACTCGGATTTTATGGAATGATTTCGTCAAGTCCTTAAAGTAAGTGTGTTATGCTTTGAAAAGTTATAGTCTGCCTAAGCGTGACTATTATACCGCTTGTGAATATGCTCTGTTTATATTCGTTGAAGGGTATGATTGTATGATGATTACGCATTGATGTCGGTAAAGAGTTTTATAATTGAGTCACATTATGGTACATAATAAGCCATATTCCGGTTAATATTTGAAAAACTCGTGTTAAGTACTACAGAATAATTCAGTTGTCACAGGCAGTGTATCAATTTAATGTAATTTTAAGGGCAGTCTCACAATAGTGCCCGTTTAATCACTGACAAGCTATCTTGACTGCAGAAGCTGAACCTGGCGCACGGCAATACGCTGTTTTACCGTTCCGAGAGAATTTATTTCACGATACAAAATCCGGCACAACCAGATATAAATCTCGGTATTTTATATCCGCCTGAGGATTCAATTACATAGAAATCGTTTAATTGAAACCTTCTATCGAAAGTGTAGCGATCACCTGGAGACAGAGGGCGCAATAATTTCTAGCTGTCTATTGTCATGTAATGCTCAGTTATTTAATTGGATTACTTTTTACTTTTGTTTATGTGTGTGATGATCCGATTCATTCGGATATAAATTAAAATAAAGTAGAATAGAATTGATTAATTTATTTCTTATGTAAATAAATGCAAATTCTGCCACTACAAAAGCTTGAAACTGATGGTAGATGTAAAGATAGAATTACACTGAAAAAATATTTAGTTCCATATACATCCAAATATAAAGTAAATAAAAGGACACACAAAATAATTGAAATAAGAAAATTTAATAGATGGCAAGCAAAATAATAAGACATCACAATACTAATATCAATAACATAAATTTTTGCATGTAGTATGCTGTAAATTAATATATATTGTCACGACCTGTATTTCGTGATGCCACGCCTTGGATGGCGTGCAGGTTATGTAGCTCAGATTCGGATTCGATCTACTTCAGATGAGAAGAGATGATAAAGAAGGCACTTCAGATAAAGACAATAACAATGTTTATTGGTCATAGACTTGATAAATTTACACTGTACCCGATTGAGGTATAATTTTAAATTGTTTATAGGTATTTGGCAGTGACCAATGTAGTTTTTTGTGTTTTATTTATGGTTAGCTTCGACTTAATTGCACTCAGAGTTTACACTGCACTCTAACTACTTGACAGATTTTACTTTGAGATTACCTTTCTAGAACTTAAATAAATTTATCATATTTTCGACTTTTACTACTTTATGTAAGGAGACTGAATCCACGCACATATGTGCTGCGAAACTAGGGTTTACGTAGAAAAAAGGTTGCAGGTTAGGACCTCACGCACATGTGTGCTTGTAAGGAACTGATTTGGAGAAACAAAATCTGCCAAACTGATGGTTTGCTTGAGTATTTATATGATAAAATTTGCTGATCGTTGCACTTTTAAGGTTTAAAATCTCTTGCGTTGGCCGCTTGCGTTGTTTATATATATTTTTTTGATTATAAGTTAAATATCAAACTTAGGACAGGGTGATATTTACTTGGTAGTTCATCCATTTTAGTAGTGTATAATATAAATATTTCCATTTTAACCTGCCTTTGATAAATGGTTCTACTTTCAACCACGAAGCAGTCTTTCACTGATTCAAATAATGTACGTTTGCATATTGAAATTAATTGAGATATTAAAATAAGTTTTTCTACTGGTGTGTTTGCACAAAAATGATTATAATTTTAATATTTATTTTAAAATGAATGAGCATTGTGTATAAAACTAAAAAACAACAGCACGATTGAAATTCAATAGTACAGCGAGCATTGTAATTAGTTCGAGCTATTACAGTTGCCTGGTTTCTGTAAGATTATTGATATTTTTAAGTTGTTCTACTATTATTTAGAGGGTCGGTATAAATACTAACTTGAATTAGATAGAAAGTTGTTAATTAAGTGAACTCAGAACAAAGTCACGTTACGTAATTGATAAAATTACCATAGCAAGTTCCATATATTCTTGGGCTTTCCTATCGGTTTTTGAAGCCTAATGTTACTTATATAAACCTCATATTTTTTATATTCATATTTAAAAAATTACAAACTCTTCGTGCTAAAAAGGAGACTTTTACTGGCCACATTTTATGATAGTATATTTCCCCTTAGTTACAGACCAGATACTTACCACTTACCACAGCATCGCTAAAAACTTTAGTATGGAGACTTGCATTTCATTGAATGGTTCTCATGTGCTACAACGCTCCACCGATTCAAATATTGCACATTTGCATATTAAAATTAATTGAGATAATAAAATAAGTTTTTCTACTGCTGTGTTTGCATGAAAATAATTATATTCTTAATATTGAAACCACCCATTGTTATGTTTATAGTATTACTTTCGTTATATTGTAATGTTTTATTAGTGTTATGCCTATATTATGGCAGAGTTATCTTAAAAGAAAGCGCATCTCTTACTATTATTGTTTAACAAAGTGAATATACTTTTATGTTAGACAGAACTAAATGAATCTAAATAAATAAGACTGAATGATTGACTGTTGAATAGAACTGACAGCCCTATAAACTGATTCAATGGATAACCATAGACACAATAGCTCGGCTTAGCTACTCAGGGGTAGGTCCAGTTGTATAGGCTCCCTGCTGAAATTCAAATATGTGACTGACCTGAAGTGTTCTCGGTTATTAATAAGAAAACGTACACTTGATTGCAACTGAGGTTACAAAATTGACTAATTATTGAGCGCCACCGGATTTCATTTACCTGAAAGAAATTGGAAATAAAAGATTACCTCGAACACTTCAAATCAAACCAATTCAGATGGGTCTCAAAATAAAAGAAGTGATATAGTCAAATCGGCTTTACCGTTTATTATTTTATTAATAAAAAAAAGGAAGGTAAAGCAATAGAAAAAAAGGAAGGAAGAAAGGAAAGACTTAAACCTAACTTAACCTAAACTTAGCTTTATTGCTAAGCGTTCTTCGTGCTGAATAAGCTCACATATACACTTAGTCGGTCACACTGCCTCGCAGCAGTGCCACAATGGCTCGACGTAGAAGTAGTAAACTTCTAACTTGACTGGCTGCAGCAGCAATACACTAGTTCGGCTAAAAGTAGCCTGTGGCTAAAAGTAGCCTGTAAATTGAAGTCCGTAAATTGAAGTCCTTAAATTGAACCCTTCTCAACAATGAAGGGCTCCAAGAAGCGTGGTTCTCTTTTGTGCTGAACTTATAGTGCCCGTTTGCCACGTGGGCATGTGAAATGCCTTATATCCCCCTTAAGGTTATCCTGTCCAGATTTCCCAAGAAAACTAAACCAGATCAAGACAGAATTTTTCCCTGGTGACAATTTATCCCATTAACTGGTCACAAACTATATATATTATATATAAATGTTCTTCTGTCACTCAGGCGACCTCACATCGTTTGCGATCTTGCACAAAGAAAAGACCCAGTGTTCACGTTGTCTCTTCTATTTATAATATTCACTGTACACAAAAAAGCAACTTCCTATTTCCTGCCATCATTTTTTTAAAATCCTAACTTGAAAGTGAAAGTCAATTTCCATAAATGACAATTGACTCTGGCACCATAAACATTGGGCTAAAATGATATCGCGCAGCCCACCTGAATCGAGCCACGGATATCGATTGTTCTTTGGCGTCAGGCGAAACCATAGAAAAGCGGTTCAGAGTAGGACCGTGCAACGATACCTGCTCGATTAGGCGATTATTGACAGTAATGAAATTGAAAGTTGTGTGGCTATTGTCCCGCTATTCCGGACATTAGAAATAGTAAATGTGAAGGTTTAAATTACTCCCCAAAAAAAACTGTAACACCATACCCGGGTCATGCAATTGCATGGCAGAAGTAAAGGCGTAGTGTGATCGTCATAGATTATTTAATACCATTTATTGATAATGCTTGCGCACATGGTTGGTTAGGATAAAATTACGTTGTGTTTGTAGTGGTTGTTATAGAGTATGATATACGCTTCTCTCCTATTAGACTGATAATTACTTACCCTTCTAAGACCACTTTCCTCTGTCGCTCTGAGTATTATGACTTACTAAGCTAATACTTTAAATCTGCCCTGAAAATAGATTGCCTTCCTAATGCTAGAAATAAAAGTCATTGGATGCCAAACAACTAATCTATTTGCCACATGATTATAAAATGACATCTCACTCGCTGGTGGATTTTATTAATGTAGAAGAGAACAAGTAACTACAACATTCGTAAAGTACAGTGGACAAGTTTATCCCAGATAAAGATTAAATAGGACAAGAGGAGAGAGAAAGATCTTGATATGTCAACGCAATAAACAATAAAAAGTAAAAATTAGTAAAAATTAACCTAAGAATTAACCGACGATAGGTCTCTCACATAAAATTGCAGACATTCTAACAAGACAGTGTAAAAATAAGATGTAGCAGTTACAATAGATGAATAAATAAATATATGATGTCCAGAACAAAGCAAGAAAAATGCAGGGACTAACCCAAACTAACCCAACTAATCTAACTACTCAAATTAATCATGCACGTACTACCCATTTACGGAAACAGACAATAACATTAGTGATGCTTAACTTTGCTGATTTTATGTCAGATATTCTGGGCTCAATAACACCCGTGTTTGGTAAAGTTACGCGATTGGAGCTGGTATAACTCATCTTTTTGGCATGCAACCAACGGGTCGAGATGCGAGCTACTTGCAGTGTGGGGATCGCAACGGGACCAGACCAATATTTTTTCTGCGACAAGGGGAGCACAACGAGCCCAGCCTTGTAATTTAAAGATCCTGTCGTCTCTACTGCTACAAATGTGTGTTTTTGGTACGCGGACGATAACTGATATCTCACAAGAAATGCAGTCATTCTTTTCTGCGACAAGGGGAGCACAATGGGCCCTACCTTTAAATTTATATATCCTTTTCTCTTTTCTTTTTACCTGAGATGCATCGTTATCGTACATTTGCCATATAAAGCCAATCGGGATAATTTAAATATTATCCAGACTGAAATACAACACACGTCAAGAATGGGTAACAATATTGCCTGAATTCATGCAAATGGACCGTCGTTTACTACTCCCTTTTTCTATTTGGATTCGGTCCTGCATTTCATACCAGTAGTGAAAACTATCTTGTGATTACGCTTACGCAATTTGTACAAATCGGCCCTTTAATAAATAATCTCTATGCTCCTTACGGAACTGTAGGATGCCAGTACCCCAAACAAACATAAAAAGTCATAATACTTTACAAAATTGAACAGGTGCTTACGTTTAATTGTAATAAAATACGCACATTAAACTAATAATTAATAAACAACATGCCAACCAAATCATAATCATGCAATAAGTAATTTTTGGCTTAACAGCAATAATTTTTCCACTAGACTTATGTCTCTTTTTTGCCACATGTCCACAAGTTCTATTATCATATCTTTAAAGGCAGTCTCATATAAGATCCCATCAATTTTCAAGTCACCACTACTTTTCATTATTTCCCTGAGTTCCTGCAGTATTATTCCTTCTAGGTCTAGAAGTTTGATGTGATCTTAAAGCCCCTTGTAAGCCGGGTGGATGAGAATATAACTAGTTTTCAATAGAATAGAAATATCGAAGTCTAGTATTAACTGAAGTAGGTATTTAGTAACACTTACCACAGCCATAACGAAAATTGTACGAACAAGCAGCAGTTATTCTTAATCCGGCATGTTGTTTAAAAGTAAAATTTTCCTTTTGCTCAACTTTCCCGGCAGTATTTGAATTCACGCATAGCTTTCCCGCCCTGGGGAATTCCCTTTTAAGATAGAAAGTGGTGCCGACAAACGCCGATATCAGCTTCTCTCGCCGTGTCCCTCGAGAAGCGAATATTCACATCGTTTTGTCGATTTCTCCTTTGTAGGAGTATTATTTGATATTGAAAATTATCTTGGAGAGATGGGAAGTGTTGATCCAAGGAACGCGATCAAAGCTACGAATTCGCATTTACATATTAGTTATTTTTGTTTAACGAGGGGGAATTTATACCTCTCCGTTGGGGTAGAGAAATTATTGACCATCAGGGCTGCACTCCAGCCAATAAGTTATACGAGGAGTTAGAAAATAACTGAGTAATGGAGATACTTGACCTCAAAATAGATCGTTTGTGCCAATAATTTCCTCCTTCCAGTTCTGTAAATTTTCCTAGAAAGGAATGAAAACCATGAAATTGTCAGTTCATGGTGGCAGTTATTTGTGGACATATATCACCCGTATTATTCCGGTTTTAGTTGATTTTCTATAATGTAGTAATATTTTTTGGAATCGTGTCAATTAACATCTTTATTTGACTTTTTGCTTGTTGCAGAGAGCGTATTTTTGTGACACTATCTGCCGACCACCACTAGTGATGGTTGTTCCGAACCATGATACTATCGATCTCGGATTTAAATAAGCTGCTTGTTGGGGATTAATATTAAGGATTACAGATACGGTATGAAGCAAGCCTTTCAGTGTCGTAAGTCAGTGTGGGGGAATGGGAAAATAGGAAGAGTCAAAAAAACAACGTATGGTTTGGATCTCAGATGTTGTCATAGCTCGTGGGTTGTCAGGAAAACTTGGACTAGATTTTTTTAGCTCTGTGGAAAATGGGTACCTATTTCGTTACACATGCTTGTGAACAACATTAAATCAGTTCAAGATTTTTACTTAAATGATTTCATGAATTCTTAATTTTGTAAAATACATATAATGTATGGGTGCAGTGGATTCTACTTCCAATGCATTCTATATCCTTTTCTTGCAACAACTTGAGTTTGTTCCTTAAATTTCTAGACGGTTTATCCTTGCTTTTGTATGCTTGCATTAGCTCTTGGGAGTGTTTCCCAATGTTCGTTTAATAATTTAAACTTTTCTCCATCAGTTTTTTAAACTTTTCTAGAAAAAACGGGGTTGAAGAGAGCTTTTAAAGTGCAAAAAGGGATGACAACAACCATGAAAACAAACTCGTGATACTATAACATACTTTATTTGGAAAAGTCACTTCATGGCGGCAGTTATTTGTGGACATATATCCCATAAAGTGCCGTATTATTCCTGTTTTAGTTGATTGTCTATAATGTAGTAATATATTTTTTTTAATCATGTCAATTGACATCTTGATTTGACGATTTGCTATGCGGTTGTTGAAGAAAGCGCATTTTGGTCTTGTGATGTTTGTTCCGAACCATGTTATTATCGATCTTGGATTTAAAAATATTAATTTTTGAAACTGCTTTTTGAGGACTAATATTAAAGGTTACAGGTACGGTATTAAGCATGCGTCTCAGTGTAGTAGGGCAGTGTAGTGGAATGGGAAAATAAGAAAAGTCAAATAATAATATGTGGTTTGGATCTCGGATGTCGTCATAACTCGTGGTGTGTCCGAAAAACTTGGAGTGTATTTTTTTAGCCCTGTCGAATATGCCTACCGCGAATTGGGAGGAGGGAGCCTTGGCATGTAATTAGTCAATCAGGAGCTAGAAAGGCACGATTTATTGAAATAATGGAAAATTCTTTTCTATTTCTTCGTGGCGATGGTAGTTATTTAAGTGACGTAGGCATTGTTAGGTCAAAATCTTAGGTGATGGTTTCAAATATTGACAACAATGCTTTCTGTATGTGTGGCAGGTTTCCCTAGAATCAATAGCCTGTAAGCCCATTGGACACGAAAGAACTGACTATAGGATCTAGCGTTAATATAATAGTGGCAACACTGGCCAGTGCCTGATCCATCTCTACTACAGGGTTCAAGAACTTGTATTTGGCTTATTTTGTAGCAAAAATTTGGCGCACGTTTCCCTCTCACTTAAAAGGTCGCGGTATGCTTTTGTGAATTTCAAAAGTGGGAATACTTTATACTTCAGCATGCTCTTCACATCGACCACTGATAAAGACTTGATACTCGTTTATGCGAATGACAAAATACTGAAAAACAAACAGAAAGAAGGTGTCATGGTTGCGAAATAGACATAAGTGAGTGCAACTTTTTATCCCCCTCAGGTTGGTCATGCCAATTTAAAATTTCAACAAGAATGACATGTATGTCGATGACCTATATGGCGCAGCTTTTTAAACTGAACTTAAATATAGTCTTAAGCAAAATGAAGTAAATTGGACTGTTCCCTTAAGGAAAATAATTTTCCGCAAGAGCGCAATTTTCCTTGGGTATTTATCTCTATTTCCTCTGTCCTCAAAATAAAGAACTTAGCAACGCTCTGATGATTAAGTTTTATTCCTCTCACATGTCATATTACACCACGAGAATCGAAAAGGTCCAATCTAAAAGTGCTGAAAGGGCATTTTATATATACCGGCTATATTCGGACACAAGAAAATGATATTATCTGATGCTTCGGGAGCTTTAGGATTATTTGCGAGCAGTGTACGTTATAGGATCAGAATCAGTAAAATCACGGATATTGGGAGTTTTATTTGTTCACTTTTCAAGAGATGCTTCTATAGATAGATTCGGTCCGCTTATATACAGAATGTTTAGAGGCTACCCTTAAGGACAGCATTTTTCAATTTTATGACTCTGAGCATCTCCTTATTGGTATAGTTTATTACATTTTGTACACAAATCCCGATTGATTTCCTAAATTGCGATAACGTTCCCGACAGATAGATACGTTACCGAAAAAGAAGCGGAATCAATCAACTATTCCTCGCCCTACGTGTAGCAGAAAAAAGGAGCAAATAATAAAGAGCCCGAACATCGATTCCACGAGACGGCTATATTTACTCTTCAGATTTATATTTCATAACTCTGGGGAGTTTATTTAAGAAGACGAAAATCAATGTCAAGGAGTTATAGGTAGTTTTATTAGCCGGTTTGTTTGCACAAAATATCTCAGGCATCGATGAAATCCTTTGGGAAATCCAGAGCTCTTACCAACGATGAGTTAATGTTATATGGATTCGAAAGAGTTTGGTAAACGATATCAAAAATCTTAATTTACGTACTTGGTTGCTAAGAAATATTATTTCGCTAAAGGTGATAAAACTAGTCACCTTCCCAGTAGCCAGAAATTTATTCTCTATGCCATAATAAGTGTCTATATTACATTGCCTATAATTACTTAAAGATGCTTCATTTCTGCCTCCTGAGCAGCCATTGTAACACGGACACTATAACCAATGAAGAATATGCGATACGCTTCCTTTATTGGATGATACAACATTTAAAACTGACAAGTACCCTGCACATTCCAATAATTGCTTGACGCGTTATGAACTATCCGTCATAATTGCGGAACATATGACACACGTTTTCTAAGAAATATCAGAACTAATAATATCTGCGGTATGGATAAAATACTCTTACCGACAAGAATGGAATGGTATCTCTGAAGACAGTGGTACTTTTATTGATTTTGACTGATGCAAAAAGTGGTGAAACGTCACAGTCACTTATTTATCAAGAAATCTTTCATCGGAGTGCGAATGCAGACAAAAACGATATTTATCTGAAAATGGAATGCGCAAAGTTCAGACGAGCTATAATGTGCTGGCTAAAATTTGAGACCATTAGCTGGAACTCTTGATTTCAAATTGATTTCGTTGAGTGTTCTTCTCGTAACTGCTGGCCAGTCATCACTGAGATTTGAGCTATTTCTTGTTGTGAGCAGACGCACATCGAGGACGGACACACCAGTTTTATAATAAAATGTCTCCAATCCTTGGCATTTCTTTTTCCTCGTCTACTTGGTTCGATCCAATTACAGACATGCAATTCTTTTAGTCCAAGTGTGGTCAGAAACAACAATAATTTCCAGTGCATGCTTGTTTTTAAAAATTTCCTCCCTCTGATCTTCTCTATTTTGGTAGTACTTTATTTGCCAAATTTCAAATCAAAGGCTGTATTTGGTCCTACCAAGACTTCCTTACGTTTTAAAGCAACAATATTAAAACACCTTCTTCTCTTTGACTTCCCACAAAAGCTTGAAGTACATGGTGTTTCAAGTTTTCTTTTCCCTCTTTCAGTGTCTCGCCTGGTCTTGGTTGGTTAGGTGGTCTTCTGTATTCTAAGTACACCGTGCC
>JAEQML010072459.1:0-15503 GCA_016904865.1 Pissodes strobi
AATAATGCCTAAGTAATAAAACTCTAAAGCATAATCTACAAGTATTTTTTATTCATATCAAAACGCATCAAACTGAATAGATGATATTTCTTATATGAAGAATCTTATTTTTATTTAAAAATTAGTATTTATTCATATAGATATTACCAATATTTATTAATTAAAATCAGAATGTTCAATACGATCTTTTTAAAGTTTATGCACAGATTATCTACTCAATGCAAGCATATTTACTGAGAAAATGGAAGTATAGTAAAATCTATAACGCATTGTACTTTACAGGAGATTTAATACGCTCAAAATCAGTAAAAGCAGTTATTGAATGTTTTATTTGATAGCTACTTTTTTACATGTATCTTTCTTTGGATATCATTGTAGGCATTTTCTTATGGGTTAACTTTGTAGTAACATGAGATATATGGGGTTCACGAAACTCAAACACAAATACAAATTTGTGAAAAAGGAAGTGTAATCCATGTCCGGTCAAAAGGCTCATGACCAGCCTAATTTTATTTCTGAAGATCTAGACCAGCTTCGAGTAGATATGGATGCGGGTAGCAGATGACGAGATATGAAGGCGAATATATTCGTCCATCATTGTCCTTAGAACATCCTCCATATCCTCTTGTGGATTATTTTCGCCACTTTCATTCTTTTTATGATAGTGAATAATTATTATTCATAAATATTAGCGGCCTATTCTTCAATTCCTGTTTATTTTCTGTAAACCGGATTCGCAGTACCAGTGTGTTGACACCCAATTTTTATGAAAATAATTTACCTAGACACCAAAAAATGAATTTGACAATTATCGTTTTAACACGTTTTGTCAATTCCAACTTCGATTTTAGTACAATTACAAACATTTTAACCAGAATCTATTACTAATTCCGGTTCATTACAATATCTTCTTTGGGGGAGGTGGACAAATTGCTCCTTCTCTACTGCTATACATACACAAATAGTTTCGAGTTCTAGATTATATTATCTTCTATTGTATTAGGTATTTTTTAACAAGGTCAAAGTGTACTAAATAAATATTTATTTAGGAAACTTTGTATCTGCTAACTATTAAACAATAAAAAACAAAGCGGCTTGACACACATTTGCATAATGCTCCATTCATAACTTTCCTGAGAAAATTCGCACGTTTAATACCCTTACCGTTTATAAATATTTGTCCATTGTAATGATAGCTGTAAACAAGTCGCTTTTGTGTAATATAAGAAAGGCTTAGAGGCTAAATTGCTTAACCAAACAAGGTATTATTAACGGTATTTGGAGTGAGTCTAGACTACCGGGCGAATTTAATTTCGGTTACCGGCCGGCTATTTGTGTAAATTAAACTAACCACAGACATTTAATTAGGAAATGATGATTTGTAATCACGCAATATTATTCACAACAAGAATGTAAGATAGAAACATAGTAGTTTTTATTCTAGTGGTCAATAAAGTTTAAGAAAAATTTATTCATATCTCTTTGGTAAAATTTGTTTTTTTTTTCTAAGCCATAGATACATAGATTCTAAAATATAATATTAATGATTTTTCTTCAAATGTTTTTTTTTTCAATATGGTTTAAATAATCTTTTAAACACAAACAAGTTATTTGGGAGGATTAAAATCAAATTTCTGATCTAATATATTATGTGAATTAAATCGTTTTTAGATTCTTAATTATTTTTCACATGATTTAAGTCGTAAATAACTTTTTAGATTTAAATCATCAGATAATATTTAAACCATTTTATGTATTATGTTATTTGTTTGGGCTCATCCGCTTATCCTTATCCCACGTACATACGGTACATATAATAGTTCTTGTTCCTGGCTTTGCTGCAAGGCAATACGCCAGCACATTTGGAGAAAGATCCAGCACGGCCAGTCGTTGTGAGTGCATATGATAACCAATATACGTTGTGAAGAGAATAGGACTACCAATCAACGTCCTACGAAATATCTACTCACCATATAATTTTCGAGAAATATATGTCAGAACTCACAAAGGACTATCAGGACGCAGAATTTCAAGAATGGATCTGTCCAAGGGACGCATACTAAGCCCCCTTCTCTACATTACCTACATGCATGTCGCATAACCTGATTCCTGCAATAACGATATTAAAATACTAAAGTTTGCCGAGTACCGACGTCTGCGTATAATTGAGACACCGCTCAATAGATATACGCAACCATAAAATAAGAAGAAAATTACAAGAACTCTTACAGTGGTTGAGCTCCAATGGTCTTGCAATATCAGAAGAAAAATCCACCCTATGCGCTTTTTCTAAGAAGAGAGCTCAACTGCCGAGCAATATAGATATGTTCGATGGAACATTTATTTCCTACAAAAATTCAGTTAGATACCTTGGCGTAACTCTGGATAAGAAACTGCTATGCAAAAACCACATCCATATCCTTATCAAGTCTGAAAATTAAATAAATGTATTAACAGTTTTTAGCAACCAAAAATGGGGTTCCGATTCAAACATAGCTTCAATTTTCTACAAAGCATGCATTTGATCAATCCTGGGTTATGCTTCACAGTTCTAGAAATTCACCTTAAGAAAACGAACAAGTCAAAAATAAATATCTAAGGCTTTATGTAGGATATCTCAGGAGTACACCGATAACAGTAATGGACGCAGAAATGGTAGAACCACCTCTGGAACTCACGAGAAACTACGTAAGCGAAAAATTACTTTTAATATTAATACTAAAAAAAGTTTAATTAATAACATACATAAATTAACTATACTAAATTATACTCATTCCTATTAGCTCCAAAGTTATTCCTGGATTACTTAGAGAAAAGAAACTATATATACATTTACAACTACGGTGTCCGGGGAGCATATTATTATACAGTAACAGCACTCGTGCTAGCTATACGCCATAGGACGACTGGAATATAAATGTTCATTAAAAGTACATCCTTTTCATGCGTTGGGTTAGTTTTCGTTAGTTTTTGTTGGTTGTGCCTTATAGTAGCGTGCCGTATAGGGGGCCAGGGGGGGCGAATGCCCCCCCCCCCCGCCCTCTATCTAACCCGCCTCAGCCTCCTAATGCAAACTGCAAATGGCTCATCATTCGGCGCCCTCGAACTAGCTCGCCCCTCCCGCCCTTATACCCACGGCACGTTACTAAGGGTTTATTCGCTGCGAAGGCGCAGTCAACAAAAACTAACGTAAACTAACCCAACTCATGAAAAGCATGTATATTTAATGGACGTTTATATTACACTCGTCCTATGGCGTATAGCTGGCATGGGTGCTTTTACTGTATATGCGTCCGGGGAAGTGACCATTGAAATTTCTCAAAATTCAAGCCCCTCAGTTGTAAAGAGTTTATTTGTAGAAAAGCTGGCCTGTTGTCACCATTTGGTCTAACTGTGAGCATATATATGCAGATGGTTCAGTAATAAATAACAAAACAACATGTGCATTGTATCATGAAAATATAAAGTTATGTAGACAATTTAGATTACTGGATGGAGCGCCAATTTATTCCGTGGAACTCTGGGCGATCCTGGAGTCACTGAAATATTGTATCCAATACAAAGACAATTGTAATTTGGTTATATTCTCAGCCAGCAAGAGCTCCCTTAAGTCCCTTGCAAATTGTAAGTTGAAAGTACCTGACATATTATTTTCCAGATAATCAATACACGCCAACATTTAAAAGCAGTGGTATGGGTCAAGGCTCATAGCGGAATAATACGTAAGGAGATAGTCTCGGAGATAGTAGACCAAAGAGCTCAAGAAGCTATAAATCTAGCACATTTTGCTAACCAGTTTTATTTACCTTATACGGCCATTTTTGTCAAGCTAAGCAACGAGTAACGGATAATTGGCAGGAACTCTATAACCAATCAGAAACAGGTCGTGGCTACAAATCTTCAAGGAATAAATCTTGGTTTACAACAGTTAGTAATAGCAGTAAGAATTATATCACGGATGCGATGCCAGGACGCCCTTGATCCACACAGTAAACGAATTGGAATACAAAATACTGCGATTGCGGGAAATGTGTCTTCATTAGCAGAAATATTTATGTGCCCTGGAATCCAGGAAATTAGGATGTTACAATTATCGTTATAAGCTTTTTAAATTCTGTTTTTAGTATCCAGAGCGACATGGTCGTTTGTAGTACCAACCTTAGTATTGGAAAGCTTCTTCTTGGAGAGCCCGAAAATATAATGACTTTATTAAGTTTTTTTCTTTTGCAAAGATTAACCCTTCATTAATGGCCACCATCTCGGCTCTGTTACACATCTCTCCATGCAGGAAGCCTGAAAGAAAATCTAAACGTAATATCTGGAATATAAATGTCAAAACCGAGGCGACAGTCTTTTTTAGAAGCATCTGTGTGGCAGCTCTGAAAGCTGACTTAGCATCCATATCCCCTCGGTTTATATTAAGGTTCAAAATTTTAATTGGCGAGGTTTGAGAAAAATAGTGGTCTACTTATAGAATCTGCACTTATTTATATTAGAAAAACTATGTATGCAAGCAAATGACTCAGAGAATGAGTGTTTATGTTTACGTAACTGAAGACACGTCCGGGGGGCATCATATACGTAAACTGCAGACGCATAAGGTTCTGCCAAACTGATAGTGAAAATTTCTCAGTAGGATAAAGCTGAACCTGCGGTCACGTCAATACCGAAAATTGTCCTGCAGGTATGTCAGTTTCAAAAAGTAATTTGACATAAAGGTGGTCGGTAAATTCTCCACCGATTACCATTCGTCTTTAAAAATTAACCGGAACATTTTGGAAAACGTGTGTTAAAATAGCATTCGTTTATACTCCTCGTTGTTTCAAAAATAATCGTTCTTCTTCGGAGTCAGGCATTAACTTACACTTTGAAATAACAGAGAAAATAAACTCATGCAGTTTCCATTAATACCCCTCGTCTTAGAATTATTATAATTTTGATATTATAAATGAAAAGGTGGGTAGCTTTCATTGTTGCTTACCCGGTTACCGAAATTCGGTTCTGATTATTTAAAGGCAATATATTGTTAAATATAATTTTATCTCAAAATAGTCTTAAATATTTATTTTTCTATTAAGTGTGGTAAGTGATACTTTCCCGCACGCGACTGCCGTCGAACGCCGGAAAGACACTTTCCGCGTGAGTTTGAAACATAATATGGTCTACGACCGCATTTTGAAATAAAATCAAAGTAAATTAAAAATATTATTTATCAATATTAATAAAACGTATGCAGCGGTCAAAATCAGCATATTTTTACTTTTTCGCACTCGTGCAGGAAAATGACACTTTCAAAACTCACATAGGTGAGTGAAAGTAGGAAAAAACATTCTTTTTTGACAAGACTTATCGGAGTTTTTCGAAAAAAATTGTCTGACAGTTCCGTCAAAATAATTTTCCACTTGAAGACGTTTTTTGACATTGCAATATTTGGCTCTGACTGACCATAATTAGAACGAAGTAAATAATCGTAAGTAATACCACAAGTTCATCAAAATGACCGATAATTTTACATGACAGCTTGTTGTTTACAAACTCCATGGCTTCATTTTCGTAATTGGTTCTTTCTTCGAATTATGAATATAAACGAATGTTGTTTTTTCTAAGACAATACGTTGTCATGCAAAATTATTCGGTTATTTTGTTTTACGAGTGGTATTCGTTAATGGTATATTGTGCAACAAGTGCTGAAAATAAGACTTTTCACACGAATGAGACAGTTTGGTGACACGAGCCGTAAGCGAGTGTCATAAAGTCTCATGAGTGTAAAAAGTCTTTTCAGCCCGTGTAGCACACTATACTTTTTCTACGACTGCTACATTATGATTATGATTATGATTATGATTACATACAGGGTGCCACACTGGGAGTGTGGTAGAAAATTACATGTTATATGGGAAACATTTTTATTATTGATTTATCAGAAAATTTTATTCCTAATGAAAGAAGCTACGTGAGTAAAAGATTCTCGCTAAACTATAACTAGGGGCACAGTCCTAAAATGGGGCCACCGGAGTGGGGTCCCTATTTTCCAAATATTTTGAAAACGAGGCTCCGAGGACGAAGCCCTAAAATGGGGCCCCAGGGGGGGCGAAACTCTAGAATAGGGCCTATGGTTCGGGAGTCCTATTTTTTACAGATTTAGCAATGGAACCCCCGGGGGCGAAGCCCTAAGATGGGCCCCCAAGTCTTAAAAGGGGGTCCCTGGTATAAGAGTTCCATTTTCTACAGTTTTGCAAAAAGGGGCTCCCGGGGGGTGAAGCCCTATAATTTGGCCTCCTTTTTTAGAGATCTGGTAATGGGACCTTTGAGGGCGAAGCTCTAAAACGGAGACGAAGCCCTTTAATCTAAATACACGAATAAGCGTGTGAAAAGTATACTTTGCACACGCCGTGTGCAAAGTATACTTTTCACACGATGTTTGAAATGTCCAGTTTTCAAGAGCAGTTGTTAGTGCGTTTTTGTCTATTTTCAGGGCAGTCGTAGAAAAAACATTTTCCGAATAACTTATTTAAATTTATTTGACAACTACCTGACATAATATTTTTTATGTCATACCAGTACATTATTGTGTTTTTATACCTTAGATAGCATTTACATAATGGATTACTTTATGCCCGTGCGGGCATAAAGTCCACTTTATGGCCCGTGAGGGCATAAAGTACACTTTATGGACCCAAATAATTGAATTGAATTCGTATTTTTTAAAATTTTACATATTGTGAATGCAATAACGAACTAGTATGACATAAAAGTTTGTATGCACCACGGGTATTAATAGATTTGTA
The DNA here is from genome assembly GCA_016904865.1 of Pissodes strobi. Taxonomy (NCBI): domain Eukaryota; kingdom Metazoa; phylum Arthropoda; class Insecta; order Coleoptera; family Curculionidae; genus Pissodes; species Pissodes strobi. The sequence goes on from JAEQML010072459.1 coordinate 6,789, forward strand.
CTCCCTCGGGCGACTTATAGACCCTCTGGCCAGGGATATAGATATGCTAAGTGAATGCAAAATTGCTGAAAATCGAGCATGAAGGTTATTGCCTAGAAACAGCTTGCATAGGTTTTTATTGCTTCTTAAGGTAAATTTCAATAAAAATAAATGATAGTGGTTTCTTTAAAGCAATAAAACTAAATGCACGATTTTCAAGCCATTTTGCATGCATAAAGTATATAACCTTTTGTCCAGTTAGCAGCTACCCATACATATAATGAAGTATTAATGTTGCTTTTTATTCAGGACCAAACCAAAATAAATACCATTCGTGCTTCTATTTTTTTCTGTAGAAGAAATAGAAAACGCTCGTATCAAAGCAATTCGTTGGGCAAGAGCATTCGCGGCGTAGGTGCTATTTGTTAAACGAATAACTTACTCGTTTTTGTAAATTTTATGATGTTAACTCTGATTATGTCTTTGTCAAAGTCATATTCACATAAATACCAAAGTAAGTAAACATTTTATAAAAATTTTACTACTGAAGAAGTCGAAACAGCTATTTAGTTAATATACGAAACAATATTATTTATTATTGAAAATCTGGCAATTAAACAAACAAATATTGTAGCTAATATACGTAAAATAGAAAAATCAAGTCCGAAATAATAAAGGTTGATGGGCTTCGTTCTTCAGGGTGCATATACACTGTGGGCAAAATTAAATTGGAACCTTCTTTAATGCTTGATAACTTTTTAATTTTCAAAGGCTTTTTTATCATTTTTGGATATGTTATGGCCTAAGGTATTGGGATTAAAAATACTTTACAAAGAGGCTCTACTTCAGTGGCGTACATAAAAGGGGGTATTTTTCCAAACCAATGTATTTCAGGCCGTTGCAAAAATCGGCCAAATGAAATATAGACGTAAAAATGGGCAAAAAAGATTTGAAACGTTTCGGAATATTAACCATTAAAAAACCAGGTCACTACAAACAAAGTTGTAATTTATACTTTAATTTTGGTAAAGCCATGTCTCGTGGGCCAATTTAAATTGGATACTTTTTTAATGCATAGTGACATTTTATTTGCATAGGATTTTTTATCATTTTTGGATATGTTATGGCCTAAGACATTAGAATCAAAGAGAAGTTTGCAAAACGGGACTAATTCATTGGCGTACAGAAATTTTGAATGTACATACATTTTTTAATATTAAAAAAATATATAGATTTAAATTTTAAGGTGCGCCACTGAAGTAGACCTGCTTTACAAATTTCTTTTTGAATCTAATATCTGAGGCCATGACATGTCCAGAATTAATAAAAAATCCACTTGGCCCACAAGACATGGTTTTTCCAAAATTAAAGTATCAATTTTTATTTTCGTTTGAATTGACCTAGTTTTTTAATGGTCAATATTCCGAACCCTTTCAAGTCTTTTTTGCCCATTTCTACATCTTTATTTCAATTGGCCGACCTGAAATAAATTGATCTTGAAAAATATTCCCTTTTCAGTGCGCCACTGAAGTAGACCGTGTTTGCAAAGTTCTATTTAATCCCAATATCTTAGGCCATAACATATCCAAAAATTATAAAAAGTCCTGTGAAAATAATGGTCATCAAGCATTAAAAAAGGATCCAATTTAACTTGGCCCATAAGACGTGGTTTTATCAAAATTAAAGTATCAATTTTAATTTTGTTTGTATTGACCTGGTTTTTTAATATTCCGAACCCTTTCAAATCCTTTTTGCCATTTTTACATCTTTATTTCCTTTGGCCCATTTTTGCAACGACCTGAAATACATTGGTTTTAAAAAATACTCCCTTTTCTGTACGCCACTGAAGTAGACCGTCTTTGCAAAGTTCTTTTTAATCCTAATACCTTAGGCTATAATATATCCAAAAATGATAAAAAAACCTTTGAAAATAAAAAAATATTAAGCATTAAAGAGGGTTCCAGTTTAATTTTGCCCACAGTGTATCTTGGAGTCCTTCGATTGAAATTCCAGTTGCTTTAATTTTAGTTAAAAGTCTTTTGTAAAGAAACTGCAGTGAAGGTTTGATAAAAGTTACGTTCGCATGATCAGTCATTTGGTTTTTCCGCCTCAACTAGCATTTTTAATAGCTGATTGCTTATGCTTACTGTTGCCGATCTGCGTGAACGACTGGTCTTCTTAACTTTTTTACTTGATGCTCGTACGTAAACTCGCCTTTTCAGTTGATTTTGTTGAAAATTTCATTACTACCATTCCGCATATTCTTGAACTGTACACAAGGTCGGTGTTAAAAGAATCTGCCCGTTTTAATGTTAGGTCCCGGTTCCCACTTACTAGCGAGTTTGTCAATTTGCTTTATTTTGCCCTAATTACTGATTGTCTGTTAAATGTGGAAACCTTGAAAAGGTTTTCTGGCTCAAACTTAATTCATGCATAGTTTTTAAAATTTCATTAAATACTAAGTAAATATTACCCTGTCCCAAGTTTGAACTTGAATTTGGAAAATATTATGTAAACATTCAAGATAAATTATAAACAACGCGAGCGGTCAACGCAAGCGATTATAAACCTTAAACGTGCAACGACCAGGAAAGTTTTTATATAAATACTCAAGCGAACCATCAGCTCGGCAGACTTTGTCTCTCACTCAAACCAATTTCTTGTAAGCACACATGTGCATAAGGTTCTAGCTTTCAACCTTATTTCCTACCTAAACTCAAGTTTTGCAGCACGTATTATGAGCGTAAATTCGATCACCTCACCTAAAGTAGTATAATCTACAATAAATTTGTCAATGTTCTAAGAAAGATAAATTCAAGGTAGAATCTGTCAAATAGTTAGTGTGCAGTGCAAACTCTAAGTGGAATTAAGTCAAAGCTAACCACAAATAAAACACAAGACAACTCTTAAAAAAACTATATTATGAAGCGGTGACCCAAGACCTGTAAACAATTCAAAAGTATATCTCAATCGAAAAGACATGCGCACCTTAGTAATCGGGAACAGTGCTAATTTGTCAGGCCTGCTATTGTTTTTAACTGAAGTGCCTTCTTTATCATCTCTTCTCATCTGACGTAGATCGGTCCCGAATCTGAGCTACAAAATCTGTACGACATCCAAGGCATGGATTACTGGTCGTGACAATATTGTATATGAAAACTGTACTTAGAAATATTATTTCTGTATATAATATATTCATATGTATATTACCAATCAGTATTTGTATTTTGTTGTAATTATGACAATTTTTCTCTGTTTCAGATGCAGAATATTTCCTGCGCGGTACAACGGATCAATATATGTACCTAGAAACCATTCAGGAGGAAACATCTGATGATTTGCGATCAGATAGTGATGTGGATTCACGATACTCACCTGTTGGCTGGTTGGCAACCGACTCAGAAGACGGAAGCGTCATTTGCATGGAACAACTGGGTAAGAATTATTGTTTATATAAAGAACATATTATAATAATATTTTTATTCTTTAAGTGCAGGGTAGAGGTCTCTTTTCAGACTTGTGCTGTATGTACGGCTTTAGAGTATCAGGAAACCCACTTTCAATCAAATTTTTGAATGTAACATGTTCTCAAATTATTTCAACTCACAAAATTAGTTACAGCTGGAAATTTTAAGCGGTAGGAGCAGTATAACTGTATAACTGGGCTAATAATAAATGCACTTATTACCATATATTCGGTAATATTCTCTACACACAAAATAATATTCTCTTGCCACATATGAAAGTCAATATGCTCTTGGAATAACGTCAATTCCCTCAGTTTGAGAACTCTTTCCTGAGGTGAAGACATTCTTCTCTCCACACAAAGTAATATTCTTTTGCCACATATCAAAGTCAATATGCTCTTGGAATAACATCAATTCCCTCAGTTTGACAACTCTTTTCTATGTGTGTACCATGTGAAAAATTCCCTTCAATTTATAATTATTGTATGTCGCGCATTTTTAAACCACCCCCACCACATTTCACATTTTCATCTCTTTCTATTCCCAAGTTATTCTAAATATCTTAAAAGAAAGAAAAACTCGTTTAGATGTTTACAATAATTTCATAAGAAATGAATCGGTACTCTTGCACTTCTCTTCATCACATTCTCATTTGCCCGTCTGGTTTTAAATAATTTGCATTTCAAGTACCCCCTTAAATACCAATCAAGAGCAGCTAAATCCAGAGATCTTCTTTCTATAGACCTTTCTTCTTAAAAAAACCTCCAGCCAGATATTCACCAACATCTTCCAGATGTGCGCAGCTTGTTGAAACTTAAAACTAGATATTCCGATTTGGGACATCCATTTCCAAGAAATGGTATGACTAATTTAAAAGCTCATTCAGATATTCCAAATATCTCTCTGTAGTAAATTTTTCATCGAAAAAAAGGTCGGCCACCTGTGTTTCCAGTCTAAACGTTGATTTTATGCGATCCGTTGAGTGTGTTTGATGCCGGTTACCTGATGACCATTTAGTGTCAGACTCATCAGAAAAATATTTTCTGGAAGTTTCTCTCATTTTAATCAAGCAACCGCATCATCTGCCTACAAAAATAGAATCTTCCATCAGTATCGCTTTCAATTCAGTTCAGTAGCTTGAGTATCTGCCCTGTTTTACGGAATATGCATATTTTACAATGCAGAGGCAGGAACAACGAACGGTATAGGTGTTAAGCAACATAGGCGCCACTCAGTTTAAAGAGTTTCTTAAGAAAGTTAGCTCGATCAGAAAATTGATAAAAACGGAAATAAAACTGTTAAAATGAGCTTCACTCAATTTAATTAAAAATTCCAATACGCAATGAGGCTTTAAATTCCGAACATAACCCTGTCGTTAACCTACATTAATTGATTTTTAGCCAGAGAAGCATTCCTTGTTATGTATAATTGTATCTACTGGCATAGAATCTAAAAATACTGTAAAATATTCAAGTACCTAATTAAACATAATCAGAAAGTTTGCTTACAACCTGACTTGATATATAGTTAAAAATGTTATCCATAGAATCTCCGACATAAAAGTATGCGGGCCTAATAGCAATTCCATATCCGAAACTGGTAATAAAATGAAACAATTTTTAAACCAATGCAATAATTACTGAACAAATAAGATTCAAAGAAGTGTGAACACTAAACACTATCAACTTTGAATTGCCTATATAAAACTGCAAAATTATTCTTAAATAATTTACAAAGGCTTTGGTGGCACCAAATTTCGATGCCTCACCACCCTCCCGCCGTTTCAAGTATTTAAAAAAAAAACTTGCTAAAATTATTTAGCGCTTATATAGAAACCTTTTGGTGGTAGCAAAGTTCAATGACCCCCCTCCCCCCCGTCCAAGTATTTTTAAAAACAATATAGAAAGCTTTTGGTGGTAGCAAAGTTCAATCCATGATTGATTGATTATCGAAATTAACCAATATTTCCCTATAGGAAAACCGCAGTGCCAGGCTTCACGAAAACTTTTTTGCCTAAAATAATGTAATCGTGAATGCATGAGGAATATGGAAGAATCAGCAAACAATATAAAATAAGCTGTCAAGAAAGAAAGCTTGGGATACGTCTAATATAAATTTTCTGTTAAGAATACTTATCTACAATAGTTGTAATAAATGAAGAATAGGTAGGTAATTTACTTCTATTTGCGAGTATCCTGAAAAGAACACCTTGTCGGCACATGGCGAAGATCGAAGATAAAACTAATTTACGTGATTAGTCGCTAAATTCACTTCTGTCTATAACTGCACACTTCCGAGTCACTTGACTCGCTAATAGGTATACTGATGCAAAGATCATTACTTCATGACTATTGAAGGTAAAACTCAGAACAATAAAATGAAAATGCAGGTTTAACTGGAAAGGGATGTAGGACGCCAATACGTAGGAAAAGAAAGAGGTCCTCAGAACCACAGCTCTTACAATAGTATTCTTAATTTAGAAACCAAACTCAAGAAATAGGAAACGCTGCCATTTGATTGTGTTAGCCCCAGCGTTTTTAATATATTATATTATAGGCCACAAATCATACAAACTACCGGTTATTTCTAGAATTCCAAACTAGAGCAGTTTTATAATACTAATGGCGAAGGAGCCAGAATAACCCTAATTTTCCATATTTGCAATTAATATTTCTAACAGTTGGGATTTAAATATAAAATTAGTGCCACACTCCTAAATATTAAATATTACACTTTCTCATATCAATAAACAATGCTCATTTCCTTATAAGTGTAGCATTTTCAGATTCAACTGTCTGAGGTCCCAGAAACATTCTTTTTACATCCTACTGACATGATAGACATAAAAACTGTACTTTCAGAAATAAGAAATAGAAATGCCTCGGGCTATGATGATATATCCATCAAAATAGTTAAGTGACGCGGCTTTGGTTTCACTGGTTGAGGCCATTCTTTGTGGGTGCTGCATTTCCACAATTTATAAAAAGGCAACCATAATCCCCATTCGCTATTTAAAATCATTGAGAAATTGACCAATTACCAAACATAAATTCTTAAATACGCAACAGTTCGGTTTTCGGGGTTAAAAGGGCACATCTGACGCAGTTTTCATTTTTTTTGAGCAATTGTATATTGACCTGAACGGGGGCGACCGACGCGACGTGGCCGCAGCAGAATTTTGCCACTTGACAAATGATTTTGATTGTGCGGAGTGATATATTTCTCCCATAGAACAGAAGTGTATTCAATGGGGGAAGCAATGTCGAATTTTGATGTGATTATTATGGGGTTCCTCAAGGATCTGTTCTCGGACCAATATTATTTCTTCTATATATCAATGATCTAATAACAGTAGATGTTGCGGGACAATTTACCCTGTTGGCCGTCGACATGACTATTTTATGGCATGATTCAGACAGCTTGGAGTGGGTGATTAATGCAGATATTGACAGAGTTAAAAATTATGGTTTAATAGAAATTTATTGTCATTTAACATCTATTAAAAAAAGGCAACCATAATCCCCATTCAGAAGAGCGGATCGGATTTTACTCCTTCAAATTTTAGACCAATATCTTACCTACACTATTTAAAATCATTGAGAAATTGACCAATTACCAAACATAAATTCTTAAATACGCAACAGTTCGGTTTTCGGGGTTAAAAGGGCACATCTGACGCAGTTTTCAATTTTTTTGAGCAATTGTATATTGACCTGAACGGGGGCGACCAACGCGACGTGGCCGTAGCAGAATTTTGCCACTTGAGAAATGCTTTTGACAGTGTGGAGTGATATATTTCTCCCATAGAAGAAGCAATGTCGAATTTTGATGTGATTATTATGGGGTTCCTCAAGGATCTGTTCTCGGGCCAATATTATTTCTACTATATATCAATGATCTAATAACAGTTGATGTTGCGGGAGAATTTACCCTCTTGGCCGACGACACGACTATTTTATGGCATGATTCAGACAGCTTGGAATGGGTGATTAATGCAGATATTGACAGAATTAAAAATTATGGTTTAATAGAAATTTATTGTCATTTATAAAACTAACATGTCATCATTTAAATATAATTTAAATAATATACTGCTGGATTTTACTTCAATAAACAACATCAATGCAGTGAAATTCTTAGGGATACATTTGGAAGACAAACTAAATTTTAATATCCATATTGAAAAGCTGTCTAAAAAATTATCATCTATATGTTATGTTCTCAGAGCAATATCAAAAGAACTAGACCCTCAGTAGCGATCAGGGTGGCACACTGTTCAGTTTTCCCCAGTCGAGACTTATCTGAGATATGGTTTATTTTCCTCGGGCACTACGTTTTATGTTTGGCCTAGGAAGTAGAAACATATGTAAACGTGTTTTTCTTAGGGGAAAAAATAATGACACTTACAAGTTTATTTATTCTGGAAAGTGTTTGTTAGGTGTTTAGAAAGTATAGGCATTTGATTACGGAATGCCATTACAATACAAGGCTGACTCTGAATGTTACTTTACCCATACCCTCTGCCACTTATATAAAAATAATTTTATTTATAAACGTTTTAATAATTTATCATATAATTTAAGATCTATGAATACCTATAAAAAGTTGCGAAAGTGTGTAAAAAGCTATTGCTTGAAAAGGCACCTATCACAGGACAGAGGAATATTTTAGAACATGATTTTTTTTGTGTCTTGATAGTTGATAAGTTATCCTATCTGTTATTTGTTAATTTGTTACTTATTTAACTGTCTGTCTTTTTGTTTATTTTAATATAAATATTATTGCTTGTTGTTCCTTGCGAATTTTAACTTTAGTATAAGTACGGTCTAAAGATAAGATAAAGTATGAGTATCACATTTTAATTGGGATAATTTTAGCATATTATGATTGTCTTAACTTTAGTTTATTGCTTTCTGAAGTTTAAAGGGACTACGGTGGCATTTCCACTTGCTATTTTAGGGACTTGTATGGCTTTGTCTACAAGATTGTAATTTTTATAATCAAGCGTGTTTCGAATTTAAATTTGAACTGGCACTAATCTTATGTTTAGAACCCCACTTTTCGTAATATAATTTGCAAATATGGAAATTCAGGGCCATTCTCCTCCGCGAATTAATTGAATTATTGAAAAGGAAACTATTCAATTTCAAGGACCCAAATTACAGATGACCCTAATATTGTTTTCACTCGATAACTGCCGAGTTGGGTTATTGTGCTTTTCTTGAATACCTAACATAACATTACATTTGTCATCACCGCTCAATGCACT
>JAEQML010072460.1:0-15502 GCA_016904865.1 Pissodes strobi
TCCACCAATAACCAGTTTAGGTTAGTCAGTTTCGTGGCTCCAAGATTTTTGGATTGTATGTGATGAATGTATGTATGTTTCATCCATATAAATAATTGTGTGTGTTTCTGCACGGTAAGCTTTCATTTTATTTACAAATTGGATTTAAAAATGTCTTATGTCAGGTTTTTTCGTTAAAATTGTTCTATTAGCTTTGGTTTTTCTCCAACGAAATCCTATTATTTTATTTTTCTCCTGAAGCTTTTCATGCATCCCTGGTAATTGGCATTACTTTGAAACTGCCTATGATTTTTCGCTAGAGTTGGTACTTGTTTTTCTGTTTTTGATGTGTAAACATCTTACAAGGGTAAATCTCGGCAAATGGGACGGAAATGTGCAAGCAGATGGGGACGGAAATGTGCAAGCGGCTGTGACAACATAACCATGTGCAGTGATTTACGAGGGATGCTCAAATATTTATACATGTCGATATAGGATATGTTTACACATTAATATCTCGAGTATTAGCAGACTCGCTCATTTTTTATAGAAATTGTGGATTGTTCTGCGTAACACACCTTGATAAGCATCGTCCAAAGCTTGTTTTAATTTGGCGTGGAAAAAGATGTAACTGTACCAGATTCGACATTTTTGGCTTCCTCCTTAATTCGTTTAATTAGGCTTAGACTAATCTTGGCAGCGGCATGCTAATAAAGATCATTTTCCTAAATACGAAATGTTTTATTCTTATTAACTTATTTGATTGACCAGCATTGCCATTTCATGTGAGCGGCATTTCCCAAAAGCGTTGACAATGCCCGTCAATTTTTTTTTTTAATTTTGGCTAGCAAACTTTTATTACAATATTTTTTTAAACTTAATGTTTCCCGTAAAACGCCAATACCCAGATAATCGATTTTTGATAGATAGTTGAGGTTACGGATTGGTCTTTTTTCAATATGTAGTGTAGTATAACCTACCCGGATCAGTTCAACATAGTTTAATGAGATAAGTAATGTTGTGCTTTGTCTTTATTTTGCCAATGACCGTCAAAATAGATAGAAAATAGATGAAAAAGATATCCAATCCCTACGTTGTGTTATTATTATATCTTGCACAATTTTACTTACTCGAAATGCGTTCAACGGTAACAAAATTAGGGATATTTGAGGGAAAGATGCGTCATGAAAATTTCTACCGATTTCTAATACACCTAGTTTATTAGAGAAAACGTGCCAAGTTATTACAGAAAAATGTGCCGGACTCAGCCTGGAATTCACAAGGGGAAAGAGTACGGCACAGAAACCCTCGATCTAAATTCCTAAACCGAATTATGCTGTATAACCTTTATTAGTATAATAATTAATTAAATTACTGTCTCCTGTACCACAATTCGTAGTTCCACACTTGTAACAATACATTTAAAACTGAAGGGGTTGTTGTTAGTTAGCCAGACGCCGCTGGCGGGTACTGAGTCCTACCCAGCTATTTAGTTGCAATTTGGGGCAATATCTCTAGAATGATCATTACATTTATAACTAGGATATTCTCCCGTCAGGGTAAGAATTTGTTAGTAGAATCAGCAAGGCCCTTGCGTACACTCTCAGTCATTTTAATATTAAAATCCTAGCATGAAAAGACAGCAAATAATTCATTTCCGGTTTTCATTTAAAGCAGTGTTGTTCACAGCATAAATCGATTTCATTGAATATGTACACATGTTATGCCATCAAATATGAATTATCCATGAGAATAAAAGAAATACTTGTACAAATTATGTTAATAACAATATTATAAATTTCATTTTACAGACCTGTAATGATGTTGCAACACAGAAGCATTTTACAGACCTGTAATGATGTTGCAACACAGAAGCACAACAATTCACCAAAATAAACCATACACGGCGCCGGCTTTTGACTATCTATCCTCGTTCTCGAGCGATACGCTTTCGGATAATTATGCCTAGGGGCTGACACGTAACTCGGAGCAGGCTTGCGCAATAAACTGTTTTCATGTACTTCGCGATGCAACCAGTCGTTTGTATGTCTCCTGATGGTCTAGGGGATTGCATGTCTAGTCTTCACTTCGGCGACCCGGGTTCAAGCCCCGTCGGTTTTTTTATTTTGTTAAGGTTATATTTCTAAACAGTTTTTGTTTGTTTTTGGGTATGTCTTGGGTTAGTTTTGGTCAGCTTCCTTCCTTAGGTTAGTGTCTTTTTCTTGAGGCTCCGTAGCGAGCGATGCAAGCGGAAGTCCATGCGAAAAGTGAATTGAGGCAACCCACATTACTTCGCTGAGAGTTATGGGTCAGCCCGTAGACATAAGTGGTAGTGTCTTCCAAAAAAAAAACTCGCAAAACCCGACTTCAATTTATGACTTGTTTTTCTCTTTTTCTTGCTTCACATTTATGGGGTGTCCCAAAACCGAATGTATAAGGTCTAATGAAATAATATTTTAAATAGGCGGGTTACCTCAGTAGGTAACCGATATTTGACTTAAGTTTATATTTAAATACGATGTGACAATTTTAAAAAGGAAGACAAAATATTATGTATCCATGCGAGTCTCTGATCGCTCTCTGACGCATGCACGCCGGATGTATACATATTTTTTATTCAGAAACAGCTAATTGAGACAAAACCTTAGTAAAAACAGTGGCGTACGAACGATTTTTACAGAAATAGTAACTACTGAAGCTATCACCACGTACGCCACAGGCGAAAGGAGGAAAGTATCATTTAGTTAAAAGAATGGCCCTCCTAGATTATTATCTATACTTGTGGCTCCTGGACTAACGTTTTTGTGAATTTGAATGCATGGAAAATTTCATCATGCTATGTTTACCTTTTAACTTTTAGGGTATTAAGAGATAACCAACTGATTGTTGTTTGTTCACACTTAAATTAATTATCACAGGTAGCGAAAGGTAATAATTTTATTGTAAGGCACACAGTAGTCAAAAATAAGTAATTACACCTTGTTTATGAGAATGTTACTTTTACATATGTGACAAGCTGAAGAAAACGAAGCAAAAAAGCGAAATGATAAAATATATCTATGATTAATAGGGGGTTTCTATTCAAAACTTTTTTTAACAGCTAGCAAATTCATGATTTTTTGTCAGAAGCTTTTGAATAATGTTTCGACAGAGTGTCGGTTTTAAAAAAGCGAACTTCAATAAGGAGGACGTAAATTTGTTTGCAATCTTTGCATTTAAATACAAATTATATATAAAATATAAATGCTTGCACGGCGGTATAGAAATAAGCTATTAAAATGTAAAGTAAAGGCTGTGTACGTGGACGAAACATACTAAATGAAAAACTTTTGTATTTCATGCAAATATTTTATTCAAAAAAGGATTTCTTCTTATAAAAGCATAACAGAGCTATTTGGGCCTTAACCATCATCAGTGTTACCTGCAACGCAAGTAAGCAAGGAAATTAACGAAATGATCGTAATCTTTTTAAGAAAGTGTTAAGATGTTAAAAATTATTAAGAATTGAAAGTAGTTGAAACAAATGTATGAAGTACGAAGGGTGATTTTTTGTAATAAATGGAAATAGGTTAAGATTTCTTTTACTTACTTGTCAGTGGAAAACGAACAACATATCCATACCGAGAACAAACATCAATTTTCACCATATATTTTTTTTTTGAAAAGTTTCACTAAATTTTATTTAAAAAAAAAAGGAAAAACGATGGCCGAACCATGTTTTTCGGGTTAAAAGGCACAAGTGAAAGGTGTCACTGTTATGGATGCGCGATATGATACGATATTCCAGAGTATCGATACTTTTACGTCCGATACTCGATATTTAGGATCTATACTTTGCTTTGCGATACATTGCAAGTATCGATATATGTGTGTTGTATCGATACCTTACGATCCGGGAAGATTTTTGGTGGAAGCGGATAGCAATATTTACTGCCTACTAGCAAATACCCATTTCACGCAAGCTTTATTCTTCGTTTGCTATAAACTACATATACTGCGAATATGTTAGGGTCTCTATCAGCTGAATGAATCCCCGATATCCACTGCAGACCTCACAATGTTTACATTTGTGTTTTTGTCACTTCACGCATGGTCCCCTGCGCGCTTCGCTCGCTATGGGGGCGCAGTCAACAAAAACTGACCAAAACTAACCTAAGGCAAGCCCAAAATGAAGAAAAAAACTTTTCAAACATAACCTAAAGAAAGAAGTCTTGTCACTGGAATCGAACCCGAGCCGCCATATCAGAGACGCAGCATTTTAACCACTAAGCCACGAAGCTCGCTGAAAGCAATATGTTGGACCATAAAGACAGCTATTTGTCAGAAATGTGAAATGTGTTTATAATGCCCAGGACTCGTCAGGCGGGAAGACGATATTTCCAAAAAGAAGGTCTGCGATATCCACTTCTAGGTTCTAGGGGTGTGAATTTTGTACCTATCACTACTATTAGCAAACGAAAGAAAATGAAGAACTAGGCATTTGGAAAGTTTCTCTCTTGTTGTCCCATACTGTTTTTGCACTCCAATTCTATAACAATTTAGAATAAGACAAAAGAAGAAATATAGTTTGTTTTTTATTTATAAATTTTAGTAATAATAATAATAATAATAATAATAATAATAATAATATATATCTTTTGATGATGATGCAGAGTGTTTGATTCAATTTATCAGTCATCACTATATTTTGTTTTGGAATATCAGTACCGTTAACCTGGCATCATGAAAATCCCTGATCGTTAAGGTATCGATATTTCTAGTATCGATATTTAAACAAACGATATTTTCCGGTATCTATACTTTACGTTTCTATCCGTATCGATACCAAATATCGATACTTTTGCGTATATCACAAATCCGTAGTCACTGTTGACAGTGTTGCCAAGTAAACGAATGACACAGAAAATGACCGACCAAGAATTGGCGGTAATTTTAAATCTTATTACTAAGTCTAGAATATAAAGAAGAAAAAAGTACTATTTATACGACCAAAACAAATTTTTTTTATGGAATTCATATTCAAATGGACAGGGCTAATTTATCTCCCTCATACAGATTCTGGAAGAGATGAAACTTATAATTTACAACAGACTAACCCAGACTGGCTGACACTGAGCTAGATGAGATTAGCAAAATGATGTAAAGGATAGTGTGTAAATTGGATTGGCGCATGGCGGTAATTTTGGATTTTCATTTGTTTAAAAAAAAATGTATATAGCATTTATTTTTTATTGAAATACAGATAGGCTAACACCTAACTGGATGTGATCAAAAATTATGTAATGGGTTTCTAGTATGTAAATTAAATAATCTTTTAAGAAGCGAGAGTTCAGTCGGATATTTGAATTTTGATGAAGATACGAACTATTAATTGCAAAACCAGTATTTAAAAAAAAAGAAACAAAAATTTAATCTGTCCAAGTACAAAATATAACTTGAGGATTCAAGCAATGATTATTAACCATTGCTTGAATACTCAAGTTAATCTCGGTTATTAAGAAGCAGTTTGTTGTTAATCTCGATATCCTCTAAAAAGTCCAATCTGTTGAAATTTTTTGATGAGATGTTGTGTAAGATTTTTCAGTTCGAGTGAGAGCTGAAATTATCGTTCAAATCGTTGTAATTGCGTAAACACAAGTATGTTCGACAACAACAACAACCTCTACCCTGGTTATGACCTACACTCCCGATTTAGACATAAGTTCGGAATATGCCTTTTTAACCAAAGCGACCTTTCGTGTCACCGCGAGGAGACACTCGAACCGAACAACCTTGCTTGCTCAAATTCACTGCCAAAGGATCAACCAAGTTCATATGCTGTCTCTATCGCCCTCCAAGCGATAGAGCCCAGCAAAGCTTTTTTTACAACACTAGCTACCACTCTTGATTCAATACAGGTCGACCACCCCAATTAAGAAATATCCGTTCTGGGACATTTCAATGTCCATCGCACCAACTGACTCAAACATCACAACAAGAACAACAATGAAGCTAGAGAAGCTGAAGCATTTGCCATCAGCTTGCAGACGAACCAACTCGGATCTCAGAGAGGAGCGAATTTGCCGCCCTCCTGGATCTTTTTCTAACCACACATCCTGACCAGTATACAATTACAGTTGACCCGCCAATAGGTACTTCCGACCACAAACTGATTACAACGGTTTGTGAATTGCCACTTCTACAGAAGGATCCATCATTGCCTCGCAAAATCTGGCATTACACTTGTGCAAATTGAGAGGATCTAAGAGAGTTCTACCTAGAATGACCTAGATCTTCCTTGACTCGACGACGTCTGCTTTGGCACTGACGACCCGTCCGTCTGTTGCGAAGAAATTACGCAAGTAATCTCCTCAGGAACGCTAAATTTAGTGACCCCGACGGACGTGATCTTTTCTGAAGAGGCTGCTGCAAGTTCTTGAGTGAATAGATAGTAAGAGAAGAGATGGATCGGCTACTGAAAGAGGGGGATTTATATCTCCAATCATTCGAGAGAGATTATGATGAAATACAACAAGAAATACACAGAGATGAGCCAGATATACTGGAAGTCGAAGGAAATATGAAAATGCTCACAGGTACCTATGAAACATTGAATGAAATTAATAGGGACATTTTAAATGTAATGGTAGATGATGATGTATATGAAAACGAAATAACTCAAATTAAGTTAGAGGCTGATAAAGTTAGCAAAAAATTTCATAAACTGCAGTTGCGTGTAGATTTTTTGTACATTTTGTATCCTTCTTGTATCTTCTGTTTTGTTCAATTTTGGGCCCAATACACGGGCCAATGCATAATCTTCAGAATCATTGGTATATTCCCACAATCTTAAATCAAATTTAGCTTTTGCCATTATATCCGTGGACTCAGTGAAGAAATTCTGAACTTCTTCCTCGAAATCGAAGCTGGTGATACAATTATTCACATAAAAACATTGAATCAGTCTGTGATCAGCATCTTCAGTATTTCAAATTTTGAAGCATACTAAACTTTTCAAATGGTATTCTATTATGGCACCCAGTAAAAAAGGACTAGAGGTTACTCCAAACACAACTCTAGTATGGCGATACATAACTAACTCATTGGTTTGGTCATACTAAAGAAATTTTAGAAAATTTCAATCATTAATATTTAAATTGATTTGAAGAAACGCTTTTCTAATGTCTGATATTACACCAAATTTTCCAAACATTGGTTTAAACAAGGTGACGAAGAACTTGCTTTTGCAGATGCATTAAAAATTGGTCGAATTTTCGTTGTAGTACTCGTTAACTTCATTACGCAATGATGGCTGAAATAATGACTTTCCAAGTATATTTCCTTTTCAGGCACGGTTTCGATAATTCCTTCTTGAAGCCATTCCTTAAATATTTGATCATAAGCCTTATAGTATCCGTCTCTCTCCAATCTTTTAATCAACGAGTCTAGTCTTTTTTGAGCCAAAATGAAATCCTCCGGTGACGGAGGATGTTTTTCAATTCATACCTGCCATCTTTATTTCTTTTAACTGTCTCTAAAAATATTTTTGTGCGGCCACCTCTGTTTCTTTCCTATTCCTCTCCGCCACTGGATCCGAAATACCCAAAATATCTAAGCTCCAAAGATCAGCTGAACGTGAGTTTTCACTTAAAAGCGATGTTATTGCCAATGGAGAGATACTATTTTCCTTATATACAATTTTTCCTATCATAGTCCGTCCTAATTTAGTTTCAATAGCAACCAAGCCAGAAATTAAAACACGTCGTTTCCCTTAAAAGTTTTCCTATAATATCAGCACCTATTAGCAGCTCAATTTCACCTTCCTCTATATCCGACAACACTATACCAATATTCTTGAGCTCTTCTGTCCATGGATCAATTTTTACCGCTGGTACTATTACACAAATAACATCCTGATCTAAAGCTTCAAATATACAAGCGTATGCGCAATCTATACTTTCTAACTCAACCCTGTTTGGATAAGGAACCACCTAAGAGGTCATGAATTACTTCTTCTTCTTTCAGAAATTCGTATTCCATTTCGGCAGCTGCTTTCTTCAGGATGTATGAGCGTTGTGATCCTGTATCTATCAGAGCTCTTACTCGTCGAATTTTATTTCTTCTGGTAAGATAAACTGAGACGGTCTGGAGATATACACGGTTGTTTGATTAGAGAGTGCTTCACTTCTTGGATATTCTGGTCCAGATTTCTTTTCATCTTGAGGGCACATCAAAATGTAATGATGTCCCATGCATTTGTCACACTTCAATTTTGCTGCTGTCCTGCAGTTTCTAGCTAAATGTCCAAACTTCAAACAGGCGTGACAATATCCTCTAGAAGAAGCGATCTTCTTCCTTTCGGTGAATGACATCTCAGCAGCTTTTGGACAGCTCTGTTTGAAGTGGTTTGGAGTTAAAATCACTTGGGCTTTGAATGAGATACAATCAAGTGCTAGGTGCTAGCAGTATCAGAAAGAGATTAAGACTGCCAAAAACAGAAATTCATAAATTTTGAGGCGATTTAAAAGAGACGATGAAATAGAAATAGAAGATAAATTTCAATTTTTATTGCAAGCCATGAAACCGAAGTCGAGGGCTAGCCAATCCTATATATTACTTCCAAAGCCTTTACTACAGAAAACCTGCTTGTTGAAGATAGGCTGGAATGCAGAAGTTCGTGAAGATATCGCTAAACAGTTTTATAGTTGGTTTAGTTAGCTAGTGGAACTAAGAAGCTTAAGAAGTCCGCAATGGTTCGCTCAAGAATTGAATCCAGTGCCAGGAGCTATCAGTGCACATCCAGCCTCTCTCCGCAGCTAACTTGCCAGTTTCCTTAAGAACCGATCCCTGCACGTTGCAGTTGATGGACACATCTCAGACACATTCACCATTAACGCGGGCGTGCCTCAGGACGCAACACTTTCAGCAACTCTGTTCGTCATCTATATTAATGACCTGCTGACCGAAACCAATAATCCTGTTTACAGTTTTGCAGATGACAGTATGTCTACCAATTTAGATCGGAAAAAACCTTTACCAGCGACTCAGACATATCACCGCAGATGGGAGTAGATTAGAGCAGTTAATTAAGTTCTGCAGAGGGTTCGAACATGGGGGCGACAGAAATTTGGTCTAGTTCAATGGAGCAAAAACCCAAGTGACCACGTTTACCAAGAAAGCCAATACGGCGGACCCTGACATCATTATGGCAGGTTCGACTATCCCTTCATCCTCATCAATCGGACTACTGGGTGTCTCGGTCAAGCAATATGTCCTGCCAAGACCACGCAAAATCAGCCTCTCAGAAGCTTGGTGCGCTATTTCATAACAAAAACTGTATACACCGCAGCAGCTGCGCTTGCTCTACAAAGCGCAAGTAAGACCGTGACTAGAATATGGCTTGAATATCTGGGGTGCGCACTAAAACTCACCTTTAAGCTGCTGGATTCCATTCAGAAGAGAGCTGTGCATCTCGTCGGCGACCCGGCCTTGTTCCGGGATCTGGATAGTTTTGAACACCGCGTACATGTGGCTGAGATATCCCTGTTTCACAGATATTTTCACTGCAAATATTTCCAGGATTTAGCGCGCCTCATCCTGCCCCCAGCAACGCCTGTCAGACAGTCACGACAGACGGCAAGAGCGCACCCGGTCGTTGTACAACTAGTAACACCTAGAACATCGCTTTACAAGGACTCCTTTGTCTTACGCATTGCTGTGGAACTTACTCCCAGGACATCTGTTTCTCCCAATTTACATCCTACATCTATTTAAGAACCGTGCCAATCAAAATCTTCACGCACACACCGATCGTAAAAAAAAATCTTTTTTATTTGAACTCCGCAGAAAAAAAATATTTAAATAAAAGTGGTAAAACTGATATGTTTATTTTATAATATATAAGCACTTTGGTGCCCCAAAGAAGTATCCGATAAAAACGTGTTTGCTGCTTAAACATCTTGGGCATTCTTGGGTTCAACGCTTTAGCTCTATCCAGCATAAAGTGGCATTTTATGACGACAAAGTTATGAAGATATTATATGTAGCTTCATTAGTGCGTTAACTAATTAGCCATTAAGCCATTATGATTTTGTGACACTATCCTTTTAGTTGGATTGCGTGGAATACATCGTACGTAATTTTTTTATAATTTAATAATAAGTTTATATTTTTAATTGGATAATTGCTGAAAATGCGGTTTTTGTAGATTAATTTAAAAAATATATTTTCCCCTGTTCAGCCTAGGAGGCCAACAGATCCTAAATAAGGCGTTCTGCTCTATGCTCTATGCTCTATGCTAAGGGATTTATTATATACTATGTAAAAACACTAGCTATTCTCAATTTCAGATCTTTATTTAGCATATCCTTCTAAACTGTTCTTATGAAATTATTACACAAAATAATGAACACAGTGCTCTCCAAAAATCTTACACAAAAATATGATGATTTATTCAAACCAAATCTGAGTTTTTGGAACAATACCTACAAATTGGCTTAGCTAAACACTAAAAGTCTAAAATATTACTTATACGTTAATATAAGTAAGTTCGAAAATATAAAAGTAATTTAACTAGTACCTGTGTAAGGACTGCAGATTCCTAATCGTTAACATTTTTTTTAAATTTACTATATTATCAGAAATACCTGTATACCTACTGTAACCAAATAAATATGTGACGTTACGTAATGCTGCCCTTCTAAACTGCTGGAAGTGTATATCGCAGATTTTTGGTCTAATTTTAAAAATAAATATTTCAAAAAATTCAAAAAATATTCGAATGTGGTTTTAATCATATAATTTGTTGTATTTTGTACTTTAAACTTAAATGTCTCCGAGAATACACAAAATATCTGAATGCGATTTTCTACATATCACAGCCCCTATTATGGTCTTAAAGTAAAATGGATTGGTGTGTCTCGTTAGGGCCCTAGTTCCTATATAAAGGGCGATAACAAAAAACAGTACAATTTTTTTTAACATATCTTTTCTTGGGTTGCACAAGAATCGTTGGATGGATTTAATAAAACCTTAATATATCTAAAATTGCCATAATTATCCAAAAAGATCCCTAAACTTTATGTACAAATTATTAATGAATTGATTCTTCTAAAATCTACAAACATATATTTTTTCTTCAAACGTCAGTAAATCCGTCATTACTCGACTGTGTAGGCGGCAGTGAAGTTTCGTTTTTCCTCCGCCGGAGCTTTACTTTTCCGCCGGCGGAGGTAAAAGTGTTATCATAGCAACATAGATACAATACAAACAAACATCAAAATAAGCGTCAACAACTCAAGAGTAATTAAACTAAAATTTGTATTTATCACTCAATGTGTGACTGCATTTCTAAAAATCACTAATTTAGGAACAAATTGGTTATTATTTAATCGAACTTACTCAATAACTGCTTATCAATACGGAATTAAAACGCAATCGAAGACGCAATTTTAAAAATATAATTATTGTTGACAGTGTCCACTGACAGCTTTATGTTACATTACTATAGCAACAACCTGAGCCTATTCACCGACACCGCACCGGTCTAAGCCGCCTTGCGAACCCATTTATCTTTAATAATGATAATTATTACTATTAAAAAGATACTTTTTGCATTAATTTGTCGACATTTGAAGAAGAAACAGCATATTTTATTTGGAGGAAAAGTTACTTTTCATGGCTTGCTCTCTATTACCAGCCTCACTCCGTTCGGCTGTTAAACACGAGCGCGCCATGAAAAGTATCACTTTTCCTCCATATAAAATAAAATACTATTATAAGAAAATGTCATATACCATAAACTGTGATGTAAATTGCAGTTTCATTTACCATCCTGTATATAGGAATTAGGTCCATTATAAACCACACCAAATAACTGTGCTTTAAGACCATACAATCGATCTTAATATGCTGAAATTTGCATTAAATTACCTTTTATGTTCTGTGAGATATTTATGGTTTAAAATTAGACCAAAAAATATTATAGAATTTGCGTTGTTTTATTTACCAGCTAAGACCCTTCCAAAACACCCATGAAACCACCATAAAATAGGTTTTAATATGTTGAAAACCGCATTTGAATTTGAATAGAAGTTGACCTATTTTATTTACCATCCTATATGTAAGAATTAGCGCCCTTACAAAACACTCGAATTTTAAGGTATTTAAGGTGTTATATATATTGAAAACCGCATTCGAGTACCTTTTTTATTATTTGAGATATTTAAGTTTATATACTTAGTTAAGTACTACACAAATTATATAATTAGTATACTGCTAGCTGCTACACCTGTATATGGAAACTATGGCTCTTACACAACACATCAAATCACTGGACCTTAAGAGCATAAAATGGGCTCTAATATGTTGAAAAATGCATTCAAGTGTCTTTTGTATTTTTGATATGTCTAAGTTTAAATTTATGAATGCGTTTTGGAGCTTTAGCAGCAATATATTGATATAATTTTCTTTTTATTCAAATTTTATAAATAAATGCTATTAATTCATTTGATAATTTTCGTCGTTTTCGCTAATGTGCTGAACAAATAAATTTCGAAAATCGATCCACTGGTCGATTATTTTTAATTTCAGCACTATAAGCTTCCTGGCATTAAATCGTATTAGATTTCCTGACAAATCATCTCTTAAATAATTGGGAATGTTACATAGTATGGGTGTTGTCAATGTGACAAGTTTTAATTGTTATTTACAGAAATTTCTCTACAATATGCGTGATTTTGTAAAAAATCAAAATTAATTTATAACCAATTACGTTCTACCTAAAACTATATTTTCGTGGCCGGCAATTCTTTTTGAGGTAACTCTCTGAACTCAACGTCTCTCCCTTTATTGAATGCGTCCTGTCTTCGCAAGTTGTTCGGTACTATGGCTGTAAGGACGGTTCCGATGACCAACAGACCAATTTGAATCAGCAACGCCCAAAAGGTGCCCCAATTTAAGTTGATGTGACTTAGGACGAGTGTAAATATAACACCTAGAAAAATTGTTATATTCAGCATGTGCGTCAGAAAATTTGCTTCATTTTGAAGTGAAAATTACATGCACAGTAATCTATATATATAAAACAAAGTCGTGTTAGTTACACCACTTATAACTCAAGAACGGCTGAACCGATTTTTATGATCTTTGGTTTGTTGGATTTGTCTCCGCCCCGAATAGCAGAATAACTATTAAAATATGGAAAAAATTCTCGGATAAAAAATTATACAAAAAATCTTATACAGCGTGTCCCAGGATAGGTGTTACAAGAGGACAAATGGTCCAAAAAATTTTGAGTAGCTAACTCATGTTTTGGAATCAAGCCCTGCATGGTCCAAAATAACACTGTTCAAAATATTACTCAAAATGCCATTATACAAGGCGCGTTATAATTAAGAGTCTGAAAATTTGCTTCAATATTGTACCTTTATTTGAACAAATAGCGACAAATTTAATTAGGAAAAGTTGTTTAGTACTAATTTTTATGCACTAGTCTCAAATATTGTGTACTTTTGTTGCACTTTAATTTTTTAGCTGCTGGAAAAATAAGTCCCATTTAAAATGAAGGTAAACTTTGACTACATGTAAAATACCTGATATCGTTATAATGACAGTACTGTTTGACATTTCGTGCAAAAAAATTAGTACTAAACAACTTTTCCTAATTAAATTTGTCGCTATCTGTTTAAATAAAGGTACTTTATTTAAGAAAATTTTCAGACTTTTAATTAGAACACGCCTTGTATAATGGCATTTTGAGTAATATTTTGTACAGTGTTATTTTGGACCATGCAGGGCTTGATTCCAAAACATGAGTTATCTACTCAAAACTTTTTAGACCATTTGTCCTCTTGTAACACCTATCCTGGGACACGCTGTATATATAAAACAAAGTCGTGTTAGTTACACCACTTATAACTCAAGAACGGCTGAACCGATTTTTATGATCTTTGGTTTGTTGGATTTGTCTCCGCCCCGAATAGCAGAATAACTATTAAAATATGGAAAAAATTCTCGGATAAAAAATTATACAAAAAATCAGTTATAAATTAGGCTTGGAACTCCGTCATCTTTCGCAATTGACAGCTCATGTCACGCACGATTATAGTTTTTTTAGTAATATATGATGTCCACTGTAAATCAGTAATCAGTGACATACTACATATAATAGGATATAAATTCAACGGAAAATAGTGGGAAAGAAGCATATTCAAATCTAGAAAGATACTGAAATACATAGAAAATACTTGAATCGAAATATAAAAAATTATAGAGAATAAATCACAACTGTCAAATCGATTGGTATCAATCATTCCAGATCATTCGGTCGATCAGTCATCCGTACTTCGTGTTGCTTAAACATCGATAGCAAATCAACTATCGGAACAATCGATAGTTTTATAAAGAGCTATCGATAGTCGAAACAATTTTTTCCAAAGCAGGTGATATCATGTCGAAGAAAAGAAACCGGCTTAAAGATAAAAATTTAGATTGTTGTTCATCATTCACAATTATTCAACCGATTTTTATGATTTTTGATTTGTTGGATTTGTCTCCGCCCAGAATAGCAGAATAACTATTAAAATATCGGAAATCGGAAATATACAGTGTGTCCAAAAATTATGCAACCTATGGGAAATTTCTTTATTATAGGTTTCTCAGAAAATGTTATTCTTTATAAAAGTTGATGCTTGAAAAAAAAGTAATTTTTACAATACTAAATTAAGGATAAGTTATACAGGGTCCTTAAAACACACAAACAATAAGTTTTAAAAAAATTTAGTATATCGGAAAACCTTCCGCAGAAAAAAAAAGTTTCTATTAAGTTGTTGCTGAAAAAAATTAAGAACAAAATCAAGAAAAAGAGGGGTTTTTCGACATTTTTTCAATAATACTCATGAATTTTCTCCGCACTTTTGGAAAAAATGGTATTTGACTTTTATTTTTGCCTTAATAGGAACTTACTTAGATTTATTGGATTTGTCTCCGCCTTAAAACGGAAATCGTATATATTAAAAAAGTCGGATTAGTTAAACCAATTATAACGCAAGAACGGCTGAAACGATTTTTATGAACTTTGATTTGTTAGATTTGTCCCCACCCCGAATAGCAGAATAACTATTAAAATATCAGAAAAATTATGCAGAAAATTAGTTTGGAACTCCGCCATCTTCACTGCCTGTACCTTCTTCAGGAATAGACACAATGACTTCAATATTGCCAAGCCAGCTCACGTTACGCATGCTTGTAGCTTTTTTGTAATAATTGATGTCCACTGCAAGTCAAAGACATACTACACATTATAGAATAGAAATTCAACGGAAAATAGTGAAATAAATAGAAAATACTTGAATCGAAATGTAAACAAAAATATAGAGAATTAATGACAACGACTGTCAACTCGATTAGTCTCAATCATTCCAGATCTTATCATCTACTTTTATTGAATTTTAATTTTCTTTATACACTTAGCTGCAAAAATAACGCACAACCGAAAATTATGCTCAACTTAAAAGTTGATTTTCTCGCGAACCAATAAATCGAT
>JAEQML010072461.1:0-15500 GCA_016904865.1 Pissodes strobi
GTAAATAATAAAATGAACTGCACCAGTTTGTCAAGAATAACCCCATATTATATATCCTTACGTGAATACAGGGAACAAACATTCATTCTGGCGGGTCCGCCATTTAGTCAAGAAGAACTCTTACTTAAACCTTCAGACTTAACTTGATGCTAATGGAAAGCCGCACGTTTTCATGTAATTTGTTCCAGTACTTTTCAGAAATCTCTGCTTACGCTTCTTTAGATTTGATTAGCTTTTCTCTATATTGTTTATTTATATTAAATTGAAAACTATTATATGCAACAAAATAGATGATGAGAATGCCTGCGGTTCTGGAATCTGTCCTTTGGCTTCACTGGAAGAATAGCCGATCATGTGTTTTATTCAAAAAGGTAGTTAAAAAGTTCACCAGGTATGTCAGTTGTTCTGTACTGTATCAATTTTGCGGGAATCAGCTATTTTCGTTTTCATTTTTGAAAGATAAATAATAAATAGAGGAGCAAAATTTCTATTACGCTGGAAAATATTATACCGTGCAAAAAAGACAATTGATTTAAAATCAATTAAGATATCTCTCCGCCAATTTGAGCAGAATTTCTGTTCAAAATTTCTATGCTAACTATTAATTTAAATTATAATATTGCATGTATTTAGATTAGGTACTTTCCAAAAAAAACTCTGCCTACGCTGCTTTAGCTTTGATTAGCTTTTGCATATATTGTTTATTTATATTAAATGAAGGCTAAAATCTGTTATGTGCAACAAAATAGTATATTTATTTTATTATTTATGCACGTTGCCCTATAAACTCCCTATAAACATGCAAATGATTTATTACAGTATCGTTTCATGCTTCATATTTCTGATACTTTTATAATATACATGTGTATGTTCACGGCATAAAAATAAATTATTTGCCTATTAATTTCAACGCTGAAAACAGTTTACGAGAATACATGGCATGACTGGCAAATTTAAAAAGCGTTGTAGAAATTAGTAAGTTATATAGCAACACATGTACGTTCCAAAGTATGTTGCGTATACGAATATTATAATAATATAATATTAATAAGCCTATAATGCATTTAGATTCATTATTAGCTATATGAAATTAGTAACTATTGCATAGTGCGAGAGTTCTCAATATCCGACTCTCTGAACAGTTCGTTAGGCCATCAGGATCGTACAAACCTATTAATATGGACATTAATGTCGAAAGGGGACTGCCATAAACTATTTATATATTAAGAAAAATGCGCCAATTTGTTATAAATAATTATTAACACTTCAACCTGTTTCTGCTAATTAGAATTTAATTTATGAGTTTCCAAGTAATGATGCTGCGCTAGGATGTGAAATAAAAGATTTGAAATCTCAACAGACAATGGGTTTATTTAAATCTCTTTCTTATAATGTTCAGATGGGAATAAAATTATGACGGAATATTTTTGGTGATCTTCACTACCCTAATACTGGATGATGATGTCAGGAATATCTGTGGTTCTGGAATCTGTCCTGCGACGTCATTGGGAGATATCCTGGTTAAATGGCTGAGTGTGTAATAAGACAGTTAAAGAGTTCACTAGGTATGTCAGATTTTCTGTATCAATTTGGCGAATTTTGATTGTTGAAAGAGAAATGGATAAACAGAAGACTAGAAATTCTATTACTCTGAACAATACTAAACCGTGCAAAAAAGAGAACTAAACCAATTTGAGCAGAACTTCTGTTCAGAATTTGTTTTTGAGCAGGTATATTTTAGAACAAATTATTTCAATAATCAATTTTTATTACCCCTATAGATCAATCAATATTCAAAATCAATATGGGATAATAATAAAATACAATTCAGCACAAAAATACAAAGTCCAATACTAATTCTTAGGTCCTGTTTCTGCCAAGGCCCAAAGTTGTCCTGAGAATGTAGAACTCATTAAATATTGCAGG
Organism: Pissodes strobi; assembly: GCA_016904865.1. Taxonomy (NCBI): domain Eukaryota; kingdom Metazoa; phylum Arthropoda; class Insecta; order Coleoptera; family Curculionidae; genus Pissodes; species Pissodes strobi. The sequence goes on from JAEQML010072461.1 coordinate 1,927, forward strand.
AAAAATAAAACAAATACTTGCATGTTTTAGAATAACCATCGACCAATGATAGACAGCGATACTGCAGGAAGTTATATAAAGTATCCCACTCTTATCGAGTACTTTAATTATTAACTTCACAAAATTGCTTTTCTAACCAGAATCTAAATCCACCCTATAGGCAAAGATATTTGGTGCTATTAGTTGGATCACTAAACTAATATATAAATTTAATAACTGTCGCTCTTTTTTTGTAGCATAAGGCTCTTTCTCCCCATTCACAAAGCCTCAAGCCTCAAATATCGATAATTTCCTAAGCCCAACAGGCAAGATATACCACAAGGCTACAAGACAACCTAGTATATGCCAATGGTGTGGTATGGTATAGTATAGTAGGTAGGGGGTTCGCTCGGCATGATTTGCCGTTCAACACGTCGCGTCGACCACATTTCATCTTTTGTGCATACCCTTCCAATTTACACGAATATTCGTATCTCCTTCGAGAATCTCAGAATATTTCGAGGGTTGAGCTTTTGTGGATCCCCCGGTGCCACAAGGGCATTTTCGAGATGCCACAACCTTTGGCGAGTCAGTGCCTGACATTTGCAGAGTAAGAGCTCTGACGTTTCAGCCATAGTTTGGCAGAATCTGCATTGTTCGTCAGTGGTTTTTCCCATTTTCTTCAGGTAGTACCTCCAGGGGCCACGTCCAGTGAAAAAGTCTTTATCTAATTTTTTGTAGCTTGAGAAGCTTTTGTGTAGTTAGGCGAGTGAAAGATGAGTCTCGTGGCCTCTGTCTGCCAAGATGAATTGGCCCAATGTGTCTCTTTCCCTCTTTTTTCAGAAATTCTGAGTGCATTCATTACGTGTCCTCTAGTGATGCCACAGAATGGTTCAGGCTCGCAAAAGGCAGTCTGTGTACCATTCCGTGTGTGCTGGTCAGCGGCCTCGTTGCCTTCCACACTCTCGTGCCCTGGTGCCCACATTCAGGTGAGTCTGTTTCTGATTCTCAGTTGATCTGCGACAATCCCACACTAGCCGGGAGTTAATTCTGCTAGATGCGAACGCTTTTAAGGCTGCTTGACTATCTCATAGGATGTAGATCTTTGCACCTCTTAGGCTTTTTTGGCACATTCACGGATGGCTATATTGATCGCCTTTAGTTCTGCTTGAAAGTGTGTGGGAGTGTTTCCTAAAGGTACAGAGATGCGACACCTAGGCCCGTAAACTCTGGATCTCACTCCTCCTTTCATCTTTTATCCATCTGTGTACCATACAAGTGATCCCTTCTCTAGTTGTGTTAGTCTTTCTCCTGTGGTGTTGCGGTCTTCAATTACTACTTCAAAGGAGATCAAAATGGAGTCTTGTTTCCATTATATTGGTTGGTTTGGTCATCACCTCTATCTGGCTGGATGTCCTTCAAAATTTTAAGATGACCTGCCAGGTTTCCTGATTTCAGGTTTTGTGTCTGAGTGACTCTATACGTACTGGTCCAGGCCTCCTTTTCTATGCATATGTGCAGCGGAGGGAGGTCAAGTAGGGTTTCCAGAGCTGCTTTGGGGCACGTTTGCATAGCCCCTGTTATACCCAGACAGGCGAGCCTTTGTACTCTTGTTAGCTTTCGCGTTATTTCCTTTGTTTTTACCCACCAGACCAAGCAGGAGTAGGTTATAATAGGCTTAACAATAGTGTTGTAGGATCACCACATGATGGAGGATATTAGCCTCCATGTTTTACCAAAGTGTCGTCGACAGGCCCAAAGCGCTGCCGTTGCTTTCTTGATAGTTCCTTCCAGGTGTGGGTTCCCGGTTAGCTTCTGATTTAGAACGACGCCAAGATACTTAACCTCTTTTGAAAGCCCTACCGTTGTTCCTCCCAAAGTGGGCGCTTAAAGGTTCGGCTTCTTTCTTTTTGTGAATGGGATCACTACGGTTTTGCTTGGGTTGACATTTAGTATTTCCTGTGTACACCATGTGCTGACAAATCTGAGTGCACTTTGCATACGTTCTGAGAGAACGTTTTCATGCTTGCCTCTTATTATTATAACTAGGTTATCTGCGTAACCTTGGACTGCCTGTTTCAGTCAGTCTTACCAGTAGATCGTCAACCACCAGAGACCAAAGCATGAGCGATAGGACCCCTCTTGAGGGCATCCCTTTATTACTTTGACTGTGACAGCTGTTTCTCCAATGGTCACGGTGACTTCACGGCTAGTTAGCATGGATTTTGTCCATTTTGTAGTGGTTCCTCTGCGAGTGGTGGCACGCTACATGGATTCATGTGTTGTCACTCTCTATGTCTAGAAATGCACACAGCACCACTCATTTTTCAGCCAGTGCCTTCTCTATATCGCGGACGGGATTTTGAAGAGCATGGGTGGTAGATATCGATGGAAGGTATGCGAATTGGTTTGCATGCAGTGGAGCATTAGAAAGAAACTTGCTCCTGACGTGGCTATCGATAATCCTTTCCATCGTTTTAAGAAGGAAGGAGGTTAAGCTAATGGGATGCAAAAGGCAATAGGCAAACAATATTATCGATAAAACTATATGCTGATATGCAAACTATACACCATGACCACAAGAGAATATGGGATATGTTGATTTTGGGTGAAATATTTCCTAATTTTTTAATCAACTTTGCGAGTTGCGTAACGAGTAAGTAGAGTTTGGTGTTTTGTATCAACCATGATTCCATAGTCCATAATATTAACCAAAATTCTATAATATAGATGTAAATACCTAGTTAAAATGTAATTATAAATACCGCCGTTTGTCACCCCCCTCTTCTCAGTGATTTTGACGTTCTAAAATTAGAAAAACCTGTAAGCTTTTGTGTATTTATCCCTGTTCTCGAGCTCCAGCGTGTCCACATAAAAATGGGGCGCGCTGCGTATTGTGTTTTTGTATACTTCCGCTTAAAATATGATGATAGTTAAAAAACAATACTTAGCATTTATGTGCCCCACTCGGACCGATGCGATGTTAAAAACTGAGACATAATGACGAGAAGGATTAAAAGCCTTGTGCCAAAATAAACACATGAATAGCTCCCATTATTTGAGTTACGACCAATAAAACTGCTATAGCTTTAGGCGTAATGCGTGTTAGACAATATTTATATGTCAGCTGATATTTTCACCAAATAACCCATTTTAAACCTGCCAGATGCAGCGACGTTTATCTATGTGTACATCAGTTCGTGTCATTAAAAACAATAGGTGTTTTAGCGCTTGCATATACGTAAATTATTTATAAAAAAGTGAAGGCATGCATTTGAAACCGAGCCGCAATAAATCGTGGTTTGTTGTGAGCGTGCGTGCCCCTGATAATTTATTTTCTGTTAAATGAAATAGAATGTTCAGGAAGACAAAAGGCATTAAAATTCTTCCTTTGATAAAATGAAATTAAGAGATCTTATCTGACGTCCTAGAAAATTATATTACAAAATTTAAACTAAATGAATGCCTTAACAACAATTTTTTCACTAGGAACAATGATATCATTATATGTATAGACGAAATAGTTAATTTATAAATAAGTTCTTATTCCGAGGCTTCGAAAATTTAGGGTCGCAGTATTGGAAAACGTCACCATCTGAGAGTCATATTTGGTACCTGCGAGATGTTACTAGTAAAAAATAATGCACAACCGCAGTTTTTTATAGAAGACGTTTATAGCGAAAATGACTTTAAACTCACAAGAATTGCATAAAAATTGCTTAAATTTAGAAAAGCATTTTTAGTAAATTTTTACAACATTATGAAGTATTTGAGTTTGTTGATATTTTCCGTTTGCTATAGGTCATTATCCTAATTGCCCTAATACATATTCCTAAAACTGCCTCTTTGATTTCTAACATGAAGGACTACAATTTGCAACGTTATAAATGTTACGAAATACATTAGTGCGATTTCCTCCTTTCACTGGTCGAATTATGTTATCAATAGTCTCGCTACCTTACTTCTCGCCACCTTGTCCCGAGTTGCTCAAAGAATGAATCCGTTTGCAGTACCACTTGACAGATGTGTTATATATATTCCGTAACACTCAAGGCGAGCCGGCAGTTTTCCATATAGGAATTTATCGTTGCTATTTTTCACCTTCAGGTCTAACTACAGCTTGATTGTGTCGTTGCAGTATTTGGCAAATTAAGTGGAATGTGTATTTTCTAAAATTATCCGCCATATCGTCTATAAATGATGTGTGCGGTGGCCCCATTTTTTAAAGGTAAATTGGACACAAGTGTTTCTATCTATTTAAGATGCTTAAAATTGTTTGTTCTGTGAGATTGAATTCTTTCCATGAGGCAGAATTTCCTCTTTTGTGGCTGACATCCATCGGCGGCCTTTTGTTGCTGACCTAGCTAGCTCCGACGTCAGTTAACGGTACAGAAGCCTTTCTGTCAAGGTGATAAGACCATATGGTGGAGACGTACCTTCACAGGGAACGCCAGTGTGTGCAAATCTACTACATGCAAGTAAAATCTATTTTATTTTAATTTGGGACCTTCATTATCGATATAGTCGTTTTACATAATAATTCATTAATTTATAGTTAAATTACTGTAGGTTGTTTGCCTTGAATATCGCATATATGTTATCCTTATAAATCATTTTAATTAATGAATTTATAGTTAAACGACTATAGGTAGTCTACCTTCAATATCGCATATATCTTATCGTTATAAATATTTTTAATTATTGAATTTATAGTTAAACGACTGTAGGTTGTTTGATGTTTATCGTTTATATTCTCGATATTTCTCGTTTCATTTATTGATCTGGCTATTTTGCGTACCGAACTTACCTTTAGAAAGGCTCTAGGTTGTGACATTGTTCGTTAGTAGTACTAGTAGTAGTAGTAGTAAGGGTGGGGGCCGACGCCCGGTAAGTAGGCCTATAAGTCCCTTTTCACCATCCCCGATCCGCCCTCCCCTACCTGGCTACTTCCAACACACGGCCCGCACTGAAACGGCCCGTCACCTTGATAAAGGTGAGGCCGTCCTCCCAGTCCAGATCCTTTAGATCTTCCCGAGCAAGTGTTGGTGTTCCCAGTATCTTCCTCCTTAGGCGACTCCACCTATCACAAATTCCTATATAGTGGTATGAGGACTCCTCCCCTGTCCCGCAGTTCGGGCAGAGTGGGCTGTCCCTCACGCCGATAAGGTGCAGATGTCTGTTTAAGCTTCCATGCCCAGTCAGAATACCTACCAAGTTCCTGATGTCCTCTCGGCTCTTTTTTAGCAGTCGCATTGCTCTGGATCCGTCAGGATTTAGAATCATTTCCTTGGCTTGTCTGCATCCTTCTTTTCCTCTCCAATTGTGCTTTGTCTTGTTCCAGGCCCAGTTATTTAGTTCCTGAGAGATTTGTCTTTTACTTAAGCCCAGACCAGGTTCTGGACCGACGAGGTGGCTCATTGAGCCTTTTCATGCCAATTCTACATTCCTGAACTAGCTTAAAGCTTGCCCTGGGTCTTTGGATCGCCCTGAGAGCGGCTTGACTGTCCTAGTAAATATATATACTCTCTACACCTTCTGTTACCTCCGCCTTAGTTGCTACTTTCAAAATGGCAAACAGCTCCGCCTGGAAAACAGTGGCATATCTCCCCAGCGAAATGTTTTCTCCTGATTTAGCGTTGTCTAGGTATACACGGACTCCGGATGACTGTGTATTAGCCATCCATGAGCCGTCAGTGTACCATGCGTGTACGCCGCTCGGCGTACGTACCTGGCCTGACAGCCACTCTTCCCTTGATGGAAATTCCACTTGGAAATTCCTTCTCAGTCTTAATCTGCCATCTGGAATATTGCCTTTGGTCGCAATGATGGGTAGATCCCTACTCATTTTGGCGGCAATAGTCGTATGGCATTTCCCTGTGTAGTCCGTTCGCCATAGGCCACTGTCGATTATCCTTTTGTGAGCCGCCATTGCCTCTCTCTCAATCCAGATCGGGAGGTCCGGCAGCACCAGGATGATGTTCAGTGCTGCTCCGGGAGTTGTTCTCAATGCTCCGGTAATACCCAAACAAACAAGCCTTTACAGTCTGGCCAGTTTCTGGGCATTAGTGGCTCTGGCCACCGCTGGCCATCATACCACGGATTCGTAGGAAATCCTCGGTCTTATCACAGCAGTGTACAGCCAGTGGAGGATGTAAGGTTTTAAACCCCACTTCCTACCTACCGTTCTCCTTAGTTGCCACATAATCGCGGTTGTCTTATTCACCACCTGTTCAACGTGTGCCTTCCACGTCAATTTACTGTCTAAAATAACTCCCAAATATTTGACTTGTTGACTTAGGCTCAGTCTCGTCTGGTAGAGTATGGGATGTATAAAACCTGTTAGATTTCGTTTCCTTGTGAAGAGAATGAGTTCGGTCTTCCCTGGGTTTACTGAGAGACCATTCTTCTCACACCAACCTTGAACTATCCGACACGCCACCTGCATACGCTCGCAGACCGTTCTCACGAACTTGCCCGTGATCATTACTAGCCCGTTGTCAGCATATGCTTGTGCGTAGAATCCCTCAAGATTTAACCTTCTCAGGAGCCTGTCCATCACCAGGCACCACAAATGTGGCGAGAGGCAGCTGCCTTGTGGGCAACCCCCTCTTACCCCGGCTTCTATAGCGTGGCGCTGATCTTTCGGTCTTCCAGTGCCGTTTTTACCCACTTGACCATATGAACTGGTGTTCTCTTGGCCTTATCGAAAGCTCCGTCTAAGGCAAAGAAGAGCGCTAGCGCCATTTCTTTGTTTTCTATTGCCTTTTCAGCCCTTCTGACTACAGTATGGAGAGCAGTTTCAGTCGACTTGCCCCTTCTGTGGGCGTGCTGATTATCATGTAGAGGAGAATCAGTTAGGATCTCTTCCATGATGAACTTGTCAATCATTTCTTCCATTGTCTTCATTGAAAATGAATTTAGCCTTATAGGCCTAAAGGACTTGGGATGGGAATAGTCTCTCTTCCCTGCCTTGGGGATGAAGACGACATCCGCTGCTCTCCAAGCTTGTGGAACGTACCCTAGTGCTATGCTGGCCTCAAATACTCTCTTTAAGTAAGGGAGTAACGTGTCAAGGCCCGCCTGCAGCATCATGGGTATAACTCCATCCGGCCCTCCTGCCTTATATGGACTGAACTTCCCCACTGCCTAAGTTATGTATGCGGGCAAGGTTCCAGTCCATCTCTGGCTGTGGTTCCTCGTCCCAGTTGGTAGTCTGTACCGCTCCGGGGAAGTGGGTTTTTAGAAGAAGCTCTATCGTTTCCTCTATGTTCGCCGTCCATTGTTCGCCTGTTTTCAGAGAGCCAATCTCTTTTTGTCTTTCCGAGCCCAGCAGCTTAAGCAGACGCGCTGAGTCCGAGAGAGACTCCATCTCTCCACAGAATTTCCTCCAGCTGTCTCTTTTGCTGCGTCGGACCTCGATTTTAAATTTCCTTCTGGCTTCCAGATACACATCCCAGACCTCCTGCCGCCCTTCGCTGAAGGCGGTGTAGGGTATCACTCTACCAAGGCAGCCTCTTGGCGTTCGCTTTCTTAAGTGGGCACGCTTGTTCATAGGAGTCGATGATTATACTGTTTAGCTTTATCACCTCAATGTCTAGTTCTTGTTTTGATGAAATAGCCTGCCCTAAAGTTCCCATAGACATTACCAGACTTTCCCTAAATTTGTTCCAGTCTGTTGCCCTCGGAATTCTTTTCAGTGGCTTCCCCATCTTATCCGATTTAATTTCGAATCGGATCATTCTATGATCGGACATAGTTATGTCCCTACTTACCCTCCAATTGACTACCTTTTCCGCAAATGCTCGAGTTACCACTGTAATATCGATAACCTCATGACGAACCCGATGCATAAAAGTTGGTTCCGCATTTACGTTAGCTACTTCAAGGTTTTCCGATACGAAATACTCTAATAAAGCCGTACCTCTCGCGTTAGTGTTAGTGCTCCCCCGAACGATATTATGCGCGTTTGCATCAGACCCCACGATTAGTGGAAAACCTTTGTCTTTACTATATTCTATTAACCTTATTAATTTTTCCGTTGGGGGAAGTTGCGCGTTATCATACGGAAGATATAAACTACTAGTTTTGTTCGTTAACTAGAAGTTAATTTCTAGGACGCACCTGGTACTATTTCGGGTTTACGCTTCAGTTCGACATTTGAATCCGAGATTTAATTTGAACTCATATCTATTTCGTCATAATATCTGTCGTTCCATGTTTTGTTGGTTGCGCGATGTAATTTCCTGCGCGCTGACTTCACTTTTCGAAGCGCGAGACGACGCCTGGTTTGGCTCTGTAGGTACGGGTTCTTTTCTAGTCAAGCTTTTCGGTTGTCTAGTCGATTTATTTTAATCTGGTTTAAGCCTAGAGATCCTAGTTGGATTTTATCGACTTACAACATAGAAATTTTCGCATCGGCTATTTCGATTCGTTCTCGTTAGTTTTAGTGCCGTAGATGCAGCAATAACTCGCTAAGCTAGGATATTGGAATTGGCTTTGTCTAGTGTCGACTGCCATTGAGGTATTTGGCGTTTTGTGTCGCGTAGGTCGCCTTCTTGTTAAGAGGTAAGTTTTATTTATTAACTGCGGATGTTTTGCGATTCTCGTGTCTTTATTAATTGCATGGTTGTATTATTTCGCTTTTCATTTTTATCGGACTTGAGTTGATAGCTTAATTGAGCGGCGTGACGTCATCACAATTAGAGATTAATTAAGGTTGAGGGTTTTTTTATTATTCGAATGGCCTAGCTTATTATTTAATAATTATTAAATTAACCGTTTTCATTAATCTCGGACTCGATTTATTAGCTTAATTAGTCGTCATGACGTCATAGTAATCATAGATTGATTAGGGCTTTTGGGCCTTTATACTTCAACAGAATAGTCATATTATTTATTCACGGGGTCTTGCGATTAGCCTAATTAATCGTTTTTATTTTATTTTCGACGAAATGTAATGTAGATTCTCGATAATTTAGTAGTTTGATTAATTTGACCTTTCCGTAGCGCTTTAGCAGCGAGTGTAAAATTTAACCATTGATTTCTATGTTTCTTTATCAAAGGCATATTTCGTCTATGGCAATAAGTTGCAATTAATGCTAAAACTGCTAATTTCATGGAGTTTATTCTGTTACCGAGGTTAGAATTGATGCAATGGGGAATTATTGTTTTTATCTTAATTTTAATAATCAATTTTGCAGTAACTTCTAGTGATTCATGTCAGTAGTTTATTTCAACTATTAATTAGACACTAAACCGGGAAATTCGGTTGTTAATAGTTAGGTAATGCAGTTTTGTTTATTATTGGTTTTCGTTCCTAAGGGAGGCCATCAGATCGCGTTATTTAATGCAGATTACAAATTTTCGCATATTTTCGTTCATTGTTGTTTACCTTATTGAGCCTTATTCTTGAATTATTAGGCACGCTATCTATTTGGATATTGAAAGGTTGTTCGGACTATTTATTTGCCAGATTCGTTTAGCACGATGTTTTATTAATGTATATTTTAGCGTTTTTATTCATTATGTGGCCGTACTTGAACTTTTCTCTTGAGTTATCAAAATTCAGAAAGGGTTATGCTTTCTATTTGATAATAATATTGGCAGGTCATTCAGACCATTTATTTGTCAAATTTGTTCAGTATTATTTTTCATTAAAGTTTATTTTAGTGCTTTTTGTTCATTATATAGATCATGCTTGTACTCTTTTATCAATATGGAATGAATATTATCTGTACCAGACTAGGAACAATCTCTTAATTACATTCATTTATCTTTTTTGTACTATTGCTGGCATTTACTGTATTCAATGATTATGTACGTTTATTTTGCTGTGCCAAACTCGGTCCAAATTCATGGACTGCTTATTTTCTCTTTCTAAAAGGCTGTAATCTTATTTTTAACGAATGATGTCAGCTTCCGTTGGGCGATGGAACCTTTTTAGTTTCCTGCATAACTAATATTAACTTTCAGTTGTAATATTTTGATTGCTCTTATATATTATTACAATGGCGCTCTTTTTCTCATTTATTCTTTTTTTTAACTTTTGGTTCAATATTTACTTTGATTTAAAATAAAAAGGGGATACCCCTATCTCTTTAATTTGAAATTTGAAACTCTGCTAAATTATTCTTTTGAGCGGAGACTATATAATAGCAATCGGTTCACATATTTTTGTGACTCGTTACTAGGGAATGTTTCCATTACTAGGGTCCTCCCACCGGGCTGGGATACTGAAGTTCTCCCTTCCAGTTAGAATTATTGGAACTAGGTAGTCCACTTAACCGGCTGGACTTGCCGGACGTTTGAGTTTTGCCCACCTGGTTTGGTCTGGGTCTGACTGTGCCCTGTGTGTATATTCTGGAATACTTGCTGTATGTAAGACGGAATTTGGATCTGCATCGGACTCATGACGATGTTCACTTTTACAATACCCGCACTGGACGCAATTTAGTACCTGCATGCTGGCGGCTGGTAAGGTGTCGGGATGGACCGGGATATTGGGCGAACTAAGAGTCTGGAACGAGCCGTCCGGGTTTACCTGATGTTGGAACTTTGGTGAAAAAGATAAATGATTAGTTTCAGATTTAAAATACTGTGTCTGGAATAACTGTCACTTTTAAGATAGCACCTTTACCCTTGTAAGCACTTGCGCCCATCTTAAACAACAAAACAAAACAACTCAGTATTTGCATACAAATTTATGCAAACAGCTGATGGGCAAGCGGAATTCATGACCCTCAGATTGTGACGTCACGGGCGCGGTGCGAGAGGGGTATCATGCGGCCCGGAATTCTCGTACGTCCCGCTAGGTCATGTGGCATGTGCAATGTGCATACATTGATCGAATATGGTAAGAGTTCTTTGGTCAAAAGGCCGACAGTTCTCTCTGCAGCTGGACTGCTGCAGTGTGGCGTAAGAGAAGATTCCTTGCGTTTCACCGTTATTTATTATATAAAAAACTAAAACCTCAAAAGAAATTGCCAAACTTTTGGTAGTTCATCGTCACAATTTCTATCACTCTGACTTATAAAATGTTATGACAGAATTAGCACTGGCATCAACGCTTTTCGCCCGCATACACCCAAGATGAACCATTCCCATGCCGCCCGTTGCACTGTTGAAGATCCATCCATTGACCATATCAGTATCATATTCTTATTTGCAGCCAATATAAAACTGCTTTTGATGTTATCTTTTCTGGTTACTATTTTTCGCAGTGATTTTAAAGTTTTATTACACGCTGACAAGTTATGAAATGCCATCTCCTAGATGGCCATTTCAGTGTCTGGTTCCTTATTTCCTTTTTTGGGTGCTAAACCTGAATTTCGAGGCAACTGCTGAATTCTCAAGGTCTTTTCTCCAGTTTCTCCATCCTTTGCTTCCCGTTTTCTACTTTTAGCCAAAGTCTAGTCATTCTCTTTATCAGAAAGACTGCGGCTGTCAATTTTGGTGAGGTCATGTTCCTTATGTTCTATCTTTTTAGAGGCGCTGGCCTTAGTTACTGGGGTGGCTGTTAATATTTCTCTGCGTTCAGATAGATGTTCGATCTTGAGTCAGTGCTGTGTGGAGTAACTTCAACCTTATCTAAACTATATCCATTTAATATCCAGGCCTTCGCTGGATCGATCGAGGTGAGATCGATATGATGCCGCAACGCTGCATTCGTTGGTTTAGCGTCCTACAGTGTTTGAACGGTATGAATCCCTTTATCTATTTTTAGTTGCTGCTTATTGCTTACCTAAGTCCATTTGACCTCAGCACAATACCTTACCCATTCACCATAATTTATAATGTGTTATTTGTATATAGCGAGAAAAAAAAACTTTAAATGTCTCTGAAATTTTCCCTACTTCTTTTTTATGGATTGTTCAGTTATGCTCAATAGTATCCAATCAAATATGAGTCACGATAAGCCTAATGAAGATTTAAACGTACTAAATATTTCTCGAGTAAAACATTATTAGCCCAATTTTTAATCCATCTTAAACATACAAGGTAAAAGGTATTCTTTCATTCACCGAAGCTTGAAACTACACATAGTCCCTCTCAGGCAATATATTAAATGGCATTTATCTTTTACAGCATCGGTTTGCCCTTTATTCGGCGAGATATAAATTGCCAGGGTCAGACCCGATATAAAACAGATTTATTACAGTCACGTTTAAAATACATATTTTCCCATTGTTATAAATAAACAATTTGCAAACGCATACGCTGGAAATAATAAAACAAGAGTTATTTTTTGCAATTCGAAACGATGTCCAAAATGTAATTGTCGAGGCATTCGATAACTCTACAGTTGACAAATTGATTGGCAATGCGAAAATATAAACGATAATAAAAATAGGCGCAAAAAGGAGTGACAAGGGAATGAAATATGGTTTTTCCGGCCCCAATATAATAAGTATCGAATTATGGCATCGTTTTAAAGATGCAAATGGATTTCACTGAAGAATGTATCAGTTGCGATTGACGACGAGAATATAGTTACTAAATCTATCTCAGTTCACATGAATATTAATTACAATTACTACAATAAAATACTAATATTATATACATAGCTTACGACTTAGAGGTTTACCAGTTAGCTCTAATGATACTGCTCAATGGAAAGTTCGAAGGAGTTCTGTGCAATCGTACGCATACTGCCCTTCGCTGAGTCCAAGAGTGGCGTAGGCAGCACTCCCTGTCAGAAAACCCCAGGTAGACGGAGATGGTGCTATTCAACAGAAAAATCACTACGGCCTCCGACCCTCCTTAACACAGAACTAAATTTTGCGTCTAAGGTACAACACCTTAGAGTCACCTTCGATGCTAAATTAACCTGAAATCTTCATTTCAAACGAAGACTAAATAAGGCATACATTTGTTACAAACAGTGGATCTATACTGCTATCGTAAGCCCTATGATTCCATATGGAACCATAGTTTGGTGGTCCAAGAGTCAACATAAAACGGCAAAGCTTAAGCTCAGTCAGGTACAGAGAACTGTCTGCTTAAATATAACGGCAGCTATGAAGACAACCCCAACCAGAGCCATTGAAGTAATATTGCTAAGGCTCAGAGTCGTTATTGCGCAACCCAATGTGGAGAAACTTGATGCCACCTGTGAGAAGGGGCAGTCGGAAGTCTGCCACTACTGCAGGCCAGCGCAGACAGCATACTTCTCTAGTTTGTCTCTTATAACCGAAAGTGCAGTCAACATTTTCCTGGATGGCTTAAAAAGCCAGGAAAGAGCAGGCTGTGGAATTTACTCCCGAAGTATAATTTCAAATGGTCTATGAGGGACACGCAAGAGTGGCTCAGTCTGAACTTGCTGCGATATCCATAGCCGCAAAAGATATTGTTCGCAGGAATACTGAGAACAAGACTATTAAAATCTACATGGACAGTAGACAAGTACTACTGGCCCTGAAAAGAAAAGACATAAACTTACAGCCAGGATAGTACTAGAATGCCACAATTCACTGGAGGATGTTGCCTTCAAGAACAGAATTTCTGTATGCTGGTTTAAAGGACATGGAAGCCCTGAAAAGAAAAGGCATAAACTTACAGCCAGGATAGTACTAGAATGCCACAATTCACTGGAGGAT
>JAEQML010072462.1:0-15500 GCA_016904865.1 Pissodes strobi
AGTCTCCACGGTCTGGTCCAGGTCAGCAGGAATGGTACATGTAACTCCTCCCTTCTTAAGAAGCAAACATAACGGAGTTTGGGTGCGTTTCTTCATCCCCTTTGGAAGCTTCGTCGGATTTCCTTTTGCTTGTTCCTTTGGATTGACACCTTCTGGAAATCCATTTTTGTATCTTCTTCTTAGATAATATATACAGAGTGGTTGCTACTACTATTGTTAGTGTGGTGATAGTAATAGCTCTCCATGTGATTGACTGGGCATCATTTTCATCGATTTCTTCGGTGGGCTGCAGTCTATATATTGAGTCCTTTAGATTGAATATCTCCTCGAAGTTGACTTTACTGAGGTTTGCAATTTTGTAGGATTGTGTTTTCCTGAGAGCATCGATGCGGATTTCTGGTAGGTTTAGTGGTGTTCCCTGTTTAAATTGGGGGTTGTTTGTGAACTTCCTTTTTTCTACCGTAACTTCGCAATTCCTCGGGATTCTAATAAGCGTGGGCAGATCGATTTTTAGATATTGATCTGAGCCACATTTGGAAAATATTTGTGTGTTGTTTGCAGGCAAGACCAAAACTTCTTCTTGCGACACTTGTTCGACTAAGGGTTCTTCCAGGTGGATTTCGTCAGCACGGCAATTGACAGTAGGGTGGTTTTTCAGTAACTGAAGGGTGCATTCATCTCTGGGCTTGAGATTTTCGTGGCAGTAGAAAATATCTTCAACTTCTGGACAGCTGGTTTCTTCAAATTGTATGTTGTCTCTTGCTTGTGCTAGGTAGGGGTATTTTGGAACTACAAGGGTCTTATTTTGGATGATAGGATAGAGGTGGTGGAAAACGAAGGTTTCTGATCTCAAAATTGGTGCGTGAATCGCAAAAATTACTTTACCTTTAGAAAATGAGACTTGTGTTCCAAAGAATTGATAGTATGATAAAATATTTTTGAAGTTTGGAATAGCGTCGTTGTTATGGAGAGATTTTAAGTACTGCGTTGTGTGAATAATTTCCGCAACAGAAATAATTGAATTATGCAAAGAATTGAGTTTAGCAAACATTATAGCATCTTCTAAATTGTCTATGAATGTTATTAGGTTTTGACAATCAAGAATTATTTGGGATAGTACACTTTGAAAACTTAAGTAGGTTTGAAAACTACTAATTTCACTATCAAATGATGCTTGCAGCATTTTTATTCCTTGTTCTAGTCGATCTTTATTATTTACTAAAGTCGATATAGTTTTATTATAATTATTTATCAGTTGTTTTGACAAGGACATTTGAGTGTTATAATAAATGCTTTATTATATTTTTCTGATTTTGTTGCAGAGTATCAATTGCGTTGTCGTACCTATTACCATCGTCAGCATCTAGTGTGCCAAAAAGCCATCTATTTACACTTCCCACTATATTAATAAGGCCTCTTTTATTCCTAATGTGAGGATTTAAATTAGCTAGTTTATTTTGCGTAATGTTAATTAGAAACTCGGTTCTATAAAGTAAGTTATCGGCTAAGCCTTGATAGGATATAGGATTATTTATATTTTCATGTGTAACATGATCTCTTAACATAAAATAACTTGTTTTAATATTGGTTAATTGTCTACTAACTATGTTTAAATCTAAGTAGTGTATAAATGTATGTTTACTATATATAAGTTTGGCGTTGCCTAACTGAATGGGTAGTATGGGGTTTTTTATAAGGGTAAGCTGGATATCTTCACTGTTGCTCAGCTGAAGTACCAGGAGTAGCATCAGGCTCTGAAGGCTCGGGGGTGCCATTTCCTTCCTGTAAATATCGTTTTTGTTTAGTCTTAGGTTTCTTTGCAGAGTTTTTATGATAAGTGCCCTTGTTTGTTTTTAATTTAATAGAGCTTTGGCTATCAACTTTTACTTTTTGGAACTTAGGTAATGACTTATTTCGAAGTTTTGTTTTAATATAAGCCGGTTCCTGGAGAGAAAATTGAGGTGGATCTTCTCGTTTCTTTTATTGATTACCTTCTCTTTCACTTGTTGGTTGCTTTCTCTTATTTTTTCGTAAATTGTATCAGAAGCTTCTTTGTGATTTTGAATATAGTCTGATATAATTACATGGTCACTAAGTTCGAAGGGGTCATTTGTATTAATATGACCTTTAATAATTTTAAAAGGGGTAAACTTTGTTACGCTATGGATGGAATTGTTGTATCCTAGAAGAGCGGGTTTCATTAGTTGCTCGGGGGAATACTGCTTATTTTCCATTTTTAGACATCTGTAGTGTTCAATCAGCGTAGAATGGAACCTTTCTACAGGAGAGTTTGAATTGCTATTCTTTGCTGTTGTATAGTGTAGTTCAATTTTGTATATTTTACAGAAATCTTCCAAGTTTTTATTCTTAAACTCAGTTCCTCGGTCCGTGGTAACCTTTAAGGGTAGTCCGTGGTGGGTGATAAAATTAAGTACATTTTCGATTACAGCGGGTCCCGTTAGGCTACTTAATCTATATGCTTGACCGTATCTAGAAAATGCATCAATTATAGGCAAAAATGTTTAGTCCTCGATCTTGAAAGTATCTATATCGTTACCTTAATTCGCAAAAATCGTAAGTCCAAAATACCAAATTTTACAGGAATCAAAGAAAACAGTATATTGATGGTAGTTTAAGGATTAAAAGTGATTTTTTTTTACCAAATCTATTTTTAGGAATTCTAAATAAAATAAATAAAAAATATTACAGAAATATGCAATTTTACAATTTATGAGGGACTTACGACAATTTCTACTTTAGGACATGGACTTACGATCAATTCCTGTAAATAAAAAAGAACTAAAAATATATCTACCAGAACAAAGGCTTTATTTTTTCCAAAATATTTTTACAGGACTTAAATGCGGTTGTGCTTACAAGCTTAGTCATTTTATTTACTAATTTTTAATAGTTACTTTAATATTAAAATATAACTACAAAGGCGTTGTATTCCCGTGTAACTTAACAAAATTCATGTTCAAAAAACTGGAAAAAAAACTAAAAAATCACTTATTTTACTGGTAAGGCAAATTGTCATAAAATGAATGAAAATCTTTTGGAATGCTCTTTTTCAGCTTTTGGAGATGATCCCATTTTTCTTTTTTTATTGCAGGGGGCTTTTTGTAAAGCTTGGGTAAGGATTCAAAAGAACAAGCAGAATCTTTATTTTTGGTGGTATTTCGTCGGTCCAATAAAACATAGTCATCCGTATGGCGAAGTTTGTAATGTACATTACCATCGGGAGTATACTTTATGGCCCTCAGGTCTGTGACGACAGGTTCCCCAAGTTTATGCCCAGGCCTGATTGACGTTAAAAGTTTTATAGAACTAAAATCTTTAAAAAAATCATAGTCAATGTATTTAACTACAAATGGATTAGGATTCTGCCTTGCATGTAAACAAACACCCACATATTCTGCTGGAACATTAATATCAGTTCTTTTTAATTTTCTTTCAATAAGGGAGTGGATTGAATCCGCTTCCATTTGTGTATGGCCTTTTTCCAGAATTTTTTGTTCTATGGTCACGTTATTATTAATAGCAATGTTTGAAAGCGCATTTGAAAGAGTGACATTTCTATTTTGAGACGTGCATCCGTCACTGTACAAAATTACATTTTGGCCATTTTCTAACCCTGCCAAAACATGTTCTAAAAGAAAAGAAGTTATTATAGAAGAATAGTTAGTAGCAGAAACACCTCCGGCCGCTTCATGCCATAAATAGCAATAACCCTCATTGGATTTCATATCATAAACGGTGAAGTTGTGTACCATTAATTTCATTTTAAAATAAAGTGCCGATGTGTTTGATTTTGGACTTAACAAAACAGCTTGCATATCCATACAAAAAACTCGATCATTGCTACCTTTGTCTATTTGCTTTGCTTCTCTGGCCTCATGTTTTTTAATCTGATGCAATGCAAAGTCTTCTTCGGACATATTTTTAGTACGGTATGCTACACACGAATCACATTCATCCTTCTTTGGCCTAAATATACTTAAATTCATGTCTTCGAAAATGTGAAAAAATAAGGCAATAGATACAGGAATGGAATGGTTTTCGTTGCACCATTGTTTATAGAATTTAAAAAGAGCCGATTTTGAAATCCAGTTTGGTTCTAAGTAAAGTTTAGAAGACCTAGCTCGGCAATAGTGAGACTCAACCTTTGGGAGGTCTCTGAAGAACTCTTTTAAAAGATCTTTTCGACTTTTTGCAGGTTCTTCGAAATGGTCTACTTCCTTTTCCCTTTCTTCATTTTCATTGGTTCTATTATTTCGACGTTCATCAAAAGAGTCATTTTTCCAATCTATAACTGTTCTTTCATTTAATCCAAGAGTATTTAGAAACATCTTCTTACATACACGAAGCTTCTCGTCATTATTTCTCTTTTTTAGATAGTAAATCCATGTAAAACTTCGTCTTGATTTCTCTTCAGTGGTTCTGTTTCTTATTCTTTTGGTGCATTCTTTTTTAACTAGTAAGCTAACATATACCTTTCGTTGCTCCCACGACATTTCAGACCAAAAAGTTTTAAAAATTGCATCTCTATCATTTTCGTCAAATCCTTTGCATTGCAAACTTTTATTTTTTTCTGACATTTTGCATTTGCAAATATCTTTTAGCCGTCTCCTTTCTCTTGGAATGTTATAATTCCATGTTGTGTTGCACTTTCTTTTTCCATAGTATTCTTCACCCTTTTCCCGCTTTCTTTTGTTTTCATTCTTGCTCCATTTCATTTCATTTACATTTTTTCTTTTATTTCTTTTAATGTTCTTCATCTCAACGTCTTCTTCCTTGCCACTCTGTTGCTCATCAGTTTCCGTTCTTATAGACAAGTCCTCTTCTACGTAGTCTGGATCGTTAAAGTCGTCATTTTTCGGGGATTCTACTTGCTCTTCAGTTTCCAAAATGCTATGATTGATTTCTGTATTTACGTGAGACAAACTTTCTACGTTTTTGTCATCTTCCTTATTTTCATATTTATTGGTAGTCACTTCACGATTTATATTGATAGGATCTGATGGTAAAATGATTTCTTCGCGCTCTATCGGTAAGTTTGAAATGGAAAGATTTCGATTATTTGTATTCAAATCAGAGTCTAAAAGCAGCTCTATGTTTTCCAAATTACACGTTTCGCTGATGGTGGAAATATCAAAGTCTACTCGCTCATCGTTTTCCAAAAACAACGTATTTTCACTTATTGTTGATGTTATTATATTTTGGGTGGACTGATTAGTAACTTCGGGAATATCGAAGATAATAGCATCTTGGACGTTTTCGACATTCTCTAAATTTATGTAAACTGCATTTTCTGGGCCTGTGCTACTGGTAGATTCATCCAATGCGTTAGAATTCATTTCTGCCGCTTTACTCAATATTTTGTAGGTTCGATTACGATACATTTTTTTTTCTTTGTCCCTTAATAGGCTTCCGCGATACCTAAAAAATACATTAGAAATAGTCGTATGTCCAGCCTAGTCACGTCTAAACACCTGGCAGTTGTACCACGGAAAATATCGTAAGTCCGAATGAAGTTTTACTGTGATTTTAATGTAAATCCATGCTTCAATTACATAATCCACTACCAAATATATAATTACAGTACTTACCAGAATAGGCCAAAAACACTTTCTGCTTAAAATGTTTGCTATAATTAAAGTTTTAACGCTTTAGCAAGAGCCGGTACCAACACGCTTCATATTAAAACGTAAACAAATGGACTTACGCTAATTTCCAAGGCGAATTTTACTCAGTCGGACTTAAAGCATTTTCTAAAAAGCCGAAAATAAAGAAACCTTTAATTTCAATTTAATGAGATGTTTAGTTTCGATAGGTTTTTGATTCGCGCACGAGATGGAGCTAAAATCCTATTTTTAACAAAAAGTGGAGTTACGACGTTTGCGAATTAAGGTAACGATATGTAATTGTTCGAAGGGTCGAGAAGTTGTAGGGGTTAGATTGAATTTAACTGCAGGGGGATTTCTGTCATATTTATTCTTCTGGCATGTTTCACAATAGTTTACATATTGTTCTATGTCCATATTCATTTTTGGCCAATAATATCTTGCGCCTAGTGCTAGTTGCATTTGATTTATGCCTCTATGACAAGTTTTTGTGACATGGTACATATACAGTTTTTCTCTTTGTTCGTCTGCTAATTCGATGTCTTCTAGCATTTTAGAGCATTGTACAAATTTAAAGCATGTATTAGTGAAAAGACTCTGTAGAGTTGTCGTAAATGTTTGAGCTAAAGGGCTATTACTAAAATATAGAGCATATAGCCGCTTAGGATCAATAAGTTCTTTTAAGGGTTTTATGATACATGGTGTTGGGTAATTTTTGGGCAAGGTAACAAAAATACGAGTATTTTCGAAAGTTTTTTCGAAATGACATTTCAGTTGGTCGATATCGCCTTGTGTCAAAATAATTTGATTTTTATATACATTCAGGATACGTTCGGTGATTGGTATACCGAAAATTGGGTTTTCGTGTGACGAGTGGATCGTTTCTAGATCGTTTGAATCCTCGTTTGGGGTGTTTGGTTGCGACATTTCTCCTTCTGAGTTTGGTGGTTTAATTTGGATATTTGAAATAACATTGACTTTTTGTCTATTGTGTCCCAAAATTTCGTCAAGTATTTTTTGATCCAAGTCAGGAAGTTCGTCGGGATTTTCACAATACTTTTCGATGACCTCGTCTACGTCGCCAGGATTGTTACATACAGATAATGTTTCTATAGCGTAGTGGTCATTGTCTATGGGGTTTCGTGATAGGGCTTCTGCAGCTTGATTTGTTTTGCCCTTTTTGTACTTTATAAAGTAGTCGAATTCTTCCAATCTGAGACGCCATCTGACAAGTCTGCTGTTTGGTTCGCGAAGTGAATAAACCCATTGTAATGGTTTATGATCTGTTAATATTGTAAATTTGTGTCCAAACAAATATGGTCTGTAATATTTTACGCCCCAGACTATTGCTAGTAACTCTTTTTCGATAGTCGAGTAATTTATTTCGGCTGAGTTGAGAGTGCGTGATGCAAATGGTCACCCTATTTGTTGGGTGACCATTTTGTGACAATATCGCTCCGATAGCGTAGTTGGAGGCATCAGTATTTAATTCGAATGGTTTAGTAAAATCGGGATAGCACAATACAGGTTCTGATGTTAAAATAACTTTACAAGTTTCGAAACAATCTAAAAATTCTTTAGTATGCACGACTTTTTCGTTTTTCTTCAACCATTGGGTCATGGGTTTCGTGATTTTTGCAAAGTTTTGTATAAATTTCCTGTAGTAACCTAACAATCCGAGAAATGATTTAATTTCTCTTTGTGTTTTAGGTATGGGAAATTCCTGTATAGCTGCGATCTCTTTCGGGTTCGGTTTTATCCCTTGTGTAGTTACGACATGTCCTAGGAATTCCACTTCCTTTCTAAGGAATTCACTTTTGTCGAGTTGGATTTTTAATCGTGCTTCTCGTAATTTTGAGAATACTAGCCCTAGGTTTTGAATATGTTCTTGCAGTCCTGTACTGAATATTATGATGTCATCCATGTAAACTAGGCATATTTTATTCTGCAAATCTTTGAGCACTTTGTCCATAACTCTTTGAAAGGTAGATGGAGCGTTTTTTAAGCCAAAAGGCATGCGTAAAAATTCGTAGTGGCCGTTTTCCACTATAAACGCCGTTTTTTCTATAGAATTTTCCGACATTTCTATCTGGTTGAAGCCGCTTGCTAAATCCAACGTAGAGAAATAGTTCGCTCTGCCGAGTTTGTCCAATATTTCATTTATATTAGGGATAGGGTACCGGTCGTCAATCGTTTTTTGGTTTATGTTCCTAAAGTCTACTACTAGACGCCATTTAGGTTTGTTGGAAGCATCTAGCTTTTTCGGGACAATCCATATGGGTGAGCTCCATGGGCTAGCTGACGGACGAATGATTTCTTTTTCTAACATTTCGTTTACTTGTCGTCTGACTGCATCTTTATGCACATATGTGTATCTGTAGGATTTCGTGTGCACCGGGATTTCGTCGGAGGTTTTAATATTATGTTTTACTTTAGAGGTAAAACTCAATTTATCTCCTGGCTTAAAGAATATATCCGAGAAGTCTAGACATAAATTTAATATCGATCTTTTTCCCTCGGTGTTCATGTGCTCGGTACGTATTAAGTCTTGTATATACTAGTTTCTCGTTTCGCCTTGTATGCGTAATGCATATAGCTCATCTTTAAATGAGTCTACATATATCGGCTGATTCAACGTAACGTTTATTATCTTATCGGTATGGTTTTGCATTTCCACTGCAGCGAATCCGTTCTTAGAATAAGACAAGCAATGTGGGATTATAAGACCGTTAATTTTCATTTCGTTTATTAATATATCACCTTCGAATATGCTGACTGGTATATTCTTAATCAGTTTTTCGTGAGGATTAACAGAGAATGAAAATTTGATGTCAGCAGGTGACCTATATTCAAAGGGAATTGCTATACATTTGCCGACAAGTTTTTTATTAATTAAATCGATATTTAAATTCATATTAATTAAATCAAGGAGTCCTATTACTCCGTCGAAATAATCATGAAAATCAAACAGAATAAAATCAATTTCATATTTAATTCCGTATTCTAAAAATGCGGGAATAGTAGCCTGAAATTGTGTTTGTTGACTGCCTACAGCTGTTTTTATTGTGTTTGTTGTTTGGTATACACGGTTAGGGAAATATCTTTCGGCGAAAGATGGATTTAAAATAGATCTACTGCTACCAGTATCTATCAAAAGTTTTAGGTAGAGTGATTTTATTTTGACATAAGGGAGGGTATTATTTGATGAGATATTAATCTCTACTAGATCTGTTGATCTGGCGGCCCTGGATCGGGAAAATTTTCAATTTCCTCGGAAATTTGATTATTTGCGAAATAAGCCTGGTCGTCATTGTTGGCATTGGAAGCATCGTAGAATTGGGGATAATTATCTAGCTCTGGGAGATTTTCTTGAGGGGATTCCTGCGGAAAATCTTCGTTTGGGTATTCTTGAGAATACAATTCTTCGAAAATGGGATTAGGCCTTGAACTTTGATTTTGGAAATTTTGTCTATGGCTCTGCATAGAAGGAATACGAGATGTCGTAGACATTGGGGAAGGTTTCGGCAATTGATTTATGGGCGTTTGATTAGGACGGAAAACGTTTTGAGGTTTTCCAAAAACTTCTTGATTGGTCAAAGTCAAAGTCAAAGTATGCTTTATTGTTTTAACAAGTGGTATTGTTATTAACAAAGCGAAAAAGAAAGATTATAAAATTAATGAAAACTTAAAATTAAGATTGCCCTTAAGACCTACCACATTTACATTCTAAAAAATAAAAAATATCTAAAAAATATTAGTCACATACAACAAAATACCAAAGTCACACAGTTAAAATTATTGTATAAAGACACTAAATGAAATTTACCCATAGACTCCACATAAACATTAAATATAAAATTCAGACAGGTTATAGTAAGCCTTCTCTCTCAAAAACCTTTTTAGGTGACGTCGAAAAATCTTTAATGAAGTTGTCCCCTTAATGTTGCGTGGCAGGTGATTGAATACCCTTAGACCCTCATAGAAAATTGACCTCTGCGTAAGTGTAGATGTGGGAATGGGCAGATGCAGATTACCCCGCTGACGCGTCACACACCCAGAGTTCTCCGCCACGAATCGATGCCGATTTTTATATACAATGCTAGCAACCTCCAGTATATAAACACATGTGACTGTAAGAATGTTCTCTTTAACAAATAAAGGGCGGCAGGAATCCCGAGGTTTTGCCCTGCAGATGTATCTCAAGGCCCGTTTTTGTAATACAAATATTGACTGGATAAGATAATTGCTAGCATTACCCCAGAAACAGATACCATAACGAAGACGGGACTCAACAAGAGCAAAGTACACAGACCTACCAACCGCCGTGCCAAGCTCCTCAGTTGTAACCCTAACAGCAAAACAGCCAGCTGAAATTTTGTTGGCAAGATCAGTTATGTGGTTCACAAATTTTAGTTCACTATCGAGGATTATACCAAGGAATCTACTGCTAGGGTGTTCAGTAATTCGTTTATCACCAATTGACACATTTTCAAGTTTACTCTTGAAGCAGAGCAATTTAGTCTTGTTAAGGTTTAGTGACAGGCAGTTGGAGTCAAACCATTCCCCTATCTTCTGGAGGTCCTTCATAAGGGTCAAGTGCAAGGACCCATCGTTAGGGCCATGCCAAAGAATCGTGGTGTCATCGGCAAACAAAGTAAATCTACCGTCAATGGCCAGATTTGTTAGATCATTAACATAGAGGAGAAAAAGAATGGGACCCAGAACAGATCCCTGTGGAACACCACAGGTTAGGCTACCATGTCCTGAGCATTCAGAACCCACAAAGACACGCTGACTTCGACCCCTTAGGTATGAAGAAAACCAGGACTGTGCAATGCCTCTAAAACCATAGCAGTGAAGCTTCCGCAGCAAGATATCATGGCTAACACAGTCAAATGCTTTTGACAAGTCACAAAAAACCGCCGCGGAAACTCCACCGCCATTAATTTGGACATACAACTTATATAGGAAGTTGTATATAGCATCATCTGTGTTATGACCACCACGAAAGCCATACTGAAAATTACTAAGTATGTTATGGGACCTCAGATGAGATATAACACGAAATTTAACCAGCTTTTCAATCAGTTTTGATAGAGTGGAGAGAAGAGAAATGGGTCGAAAGTTAGAAGGATCGTCAAGATCGCCATCCTTGTGAATAGGAATTATTTTAGCTGATTTTAGGCAATCTAAAAATGTACCCACCGTCCATGCAAGATTTATTGCGTCAGCAAGTGACATTAAAGCAATATCTGGCAAGCTAAGTAGAATTTTTGCAGAAATTTCATCCTCTCCAGAAGAGTGTTTGTTCTTCATGGAGTTTAGAACTCTTTTTAATTCATGTAAGTTTGTAGGCAAAAAAAAGAAGGAATTCTGAGTTCTGCCTGAGAGGTAACTAAGAGGGTCTGTAGATGGACAGAGGCTTTGGTGGAGATTTTGGGCGACTGTGCAGAAGAAGGTATTAAGCTCATTAAGCTGGGTTTGCAACTGGTTTATGGTTGCTTTTAGCGCGAATATCATTTACCATTCTCCAGCATTCTTTTGGCTTATTTGAACTGTTGTTCATTCGATTTGAATAATAAGATTGTTTAGCAAGCCTGATAAGTCGCCGATACAGAGAACGATAGGTAGTAAAGTAATTATGAAAGGTCGGGCAGTCAGTATACTTTCTGATAGTGTGAAGGCAGCGCAGATTTTTTGAAAAAACTTTAAGACCCTTAGTAATCCAAAATTTTCTTGACCCATTCCTTGATTTAAGCTTAACAATGGGAAAAGCAACCCTAAACAGGCTCACCACTTTAGCGTGAAAATCAGAGACCGGATCAGGCAAGTTATACAGGCTGGCCCAGTCAACAGAGGTGCTCAAATGGCAAAATCGCGCATAGCTCCTATCACCAAAAACCCGCCCATAACGAGGCTTAGACTCGATATGCTTCTTGGTATTTAAAACCTTGCATACAACTGCTTCATGGTCAGACAAAGCTGCACTGTGAACAGTGCATGTTATCATAGAGCTGGGGATATTGGAGCATACATAATCAATTGTACTGGACGAACATTTAGTGACACGAGTTGGCGAGTCTACATGCATTTGCAAATTAAACGATACAAGCAAATTACATAAACAGAGAGTGAAAGCAGAGTTCCTATCCTCGTAATTTATATTAAAATCACCTCCAGTGGAGGGAGTTTCAGACAAAAGACTCTCCAGACCAAAAAAGAAGTCATTACAGTCTGATGATGGTGATCGATAAATACAAATATAGTATAAATTCATGGCCTTAGAGAATATCATACAGAATTCAAATGATGTTTCTTTTAAAAGATAATTATGTTTACTTACACTTTGGAAGGAACTCTGCTCCAAAAATGTATCATTCACCAGAATCATGCACCCCCCATGAAACACTTGTGCCCTGCTAAAGCAAGAGACTACTGTGTAATTAGGTAGATAAACAATCTCATCTGACTTCAACCAGTGTTCTGTGAGTAATAGGATATTGGGATTATTTAAGTCGTCTAAGAATATTGAAAGTTCAGATGTTTTATTCCGCAATGATTGAATATTAAGTAAGGCAAAAGAATATTCCTTCATAACACTATGATTAAACAAATGGCTTTTATGTTTCTGAGTAGTAGTAGTAGTAGGGCGTGTCCCATAACAGGTTTCCGTTGAATGAGGTTCATGAGAAGAAAAATTTGTTATTTTAGAGTCTTTAGGTGGCTTTGTGAAAAATTTGAGATCTGACAATTCAAATTACAGACGTTAATCAGATAGAATGTCATGCATCTCTTGTCAATTGGTCCTGGAAATGTACATGGCACAAGCATAACTCCATTCGCAGCATCAACCAGGGACAATATTTCCTTATTCTGAGTGGCTATAAGACGATTAAGCACAGGTCGGTCTCTGGTCAGCGGTGGTCCAATTAAAATTACATTGGTGTGCTTCATATTATTAAGATGTTTCTCTAATACATCCGTTTTTAAGCGTTTACCCATAACTGAATTTTGAGAGCTAACGAAGACAAAAACAAAATCGCTCTTGGTAAATTTGCTACAGAATGGAAGGCATTTCTCTAAGGTATCCTCAAGTAATAGCCTGCTTATTGATTGACTGTTCATGTCATATTTACCCATCGTATATTTTTTGAATAGAGGTAGATAGCCCTTTATATCTGATCCTATTAATAGAATTTTATTGCGTTGTTTTGCCGTTTCATGAACTTTAGAAACATCGGAGGGCGGCGGAGGTGTTGTAGCAGAATCTTTGTTCTGCATTTGAAGTAGCTCGAAGTTTAGAGCTTTTATTTGCATCCCTTGTTCAGCATTTTCAACTTCCAGAGTCCGAATTGATGCGATCATATTCCTGCATGAATCGGTCAACTCCCCAATGCGTCTAGTAAGTGTCATCTCTAAGTCCTTGCATGCCCGTATCTTCTCGCTCCATTGGGCTTCTTCATTTTTAAGGGTCTTGACTTCAGCCTGTAAAGTCTCAATTCTTTGTCTCTGTCTATCAATATCTGATATAAATTTATTTTCAGCTTCTTGTACGATGCTGTCAAAATTCACACTATTTCGGCGCAATCTTTCAATAAACCTGTCCTTGTCATTAACTTCTATTTCTAGTTTTTTAATGGTTTTAATGAGTTTCTCTTTTTCATTAATTGTGTCCTGTTCCTTCATCTGGCATTTAATTGAGCAATAAATAGTATAGCCTCCAAGTTTAACTATTTCATTACATCGTTCCATACAGCTTGGATGGTAAACTGCTAGGCATGATGTGCAACAAAAGCTTGCAAAATCTTTGTTTTTGCAGCACTTGAAACTACGCTGCATTTTATTTTTCTGCTAAAGCTCGTTTCAGAAGAAAAACGTAAATCCGTTAACGTCAAATTAGCGTCACGGTATGCGAAAACTCCTCGATACTGCAAACTACCTTTGAATATATTATTATTATTATTATTATTATCAGTTTGAACGGATTAACGACACGGCGTTGAAATTCCTAAATTCTCATAAATGCTTGAAAAAAGAAGCGGTTTTGGTAGATATTAGGTTTTTTCGGATTTTCAGCTCACTGACATAAAAAAAAACAAGACACTACTTAGAAAAATAGCACTATAAACACTGAACACAATGAGTCTAAAAACTTAATTATTTTTTGTTTTTTTTTGACACCTATAAACTGTGCAAAAGCAAAAGCTAGAACAGTACGACGTGTTCGATTCAAGACGATGTGCGCTAATGGGAATTAGTGGGGAATTTCCTTGGCGGTAAATTCCTGGGTTGGATATTAATTGGTTGGGATCCCCATTGGGGTCTTGTTGTGAAGTTTTGTTGTGTTGACCATTGGGGTCTTGGTGTAAAACTTTGTTGTGTTGACCATTGAGGTCTTGGTGTAAAGTTTTGCTGTGTTGACCATTGGGGTCTTGGTGTAAAATTTGAATAGTTTTGCGGCTGGTGTGTGTTAAAATAGTTAGGCTGTTGTGAATTATTTGGGTAATTGTTCTGGAAGTTATTATGATTATTTGATGGTTTTTGAGGGGTTAAGGCTATATAAGGTTTATTTACATCATTAACATTACCATACAATCTGTCAAAATTTTCAAATTCGTTCGCACACGCCATTGCGTCTTCTAAACAACTAGGTTTCCTTAAATACATGTTATTTTTCAGTGTACCTGTGCAACCAGCTATAAAAGTATTTAAAGCAGTTTTATCGTAATGTTTAATTTCACACAACTTTTGTTGTGGGGGCGAATTAGGATCGTTACTAATACGTTGCGCTACACTACTACGTAAAAGTTGTAATCTACTGCCAAAATTTAGAAGATGTTCGCCTTTATAAGGCGTAGTTCTTGTGAGTTCTTGAACAAGACAATCTAGATCTCTTCTGTCAGAAAAACATTGAATTAAAGCATTTTTTAAACTTGTCCAATCATTTAATTCGACTCTATTGCCTACCAATACTTCGACTTTGCCTACTAATTTTTCTTGAATTGATTCGAAAATATATGCGTCTAAATCCCTATCTTTGAACATTGAATAGCTATCAATTAGACTTTCGCATCGCTTGATAAATTTATTTAGAGTATCACTATTCCCATCGAATGGCTTGATTATTGCTAACCTAGATTTAAAAAGGTCCCAATTGATTTTGGATTGTGAGCCTGCGGCTGTTCCTTCCATATTAGATACTATATTTATTTGTTTATCTTCAATGCTTATATTAATTTGACTTAGTTTCTGTAGTAACTCGTCTATTTCGACGTTATCCTTAATAGACATAAGTAATTAAATGAAAATAGCTCATAATATGCATTAGTTATAAATAAAACTTATGAATGTATTGATTAACGAATAATCAATTTTCTTTTAAATAAAACTTATTTAAACTTACTAACTAGCGAAATAACTGATTTTTAGTTATTTCTAATTCTTACGCTATTTCGTTTAAATTTGCAGAACACTGATTTTTAGTTATTTGCAAAAGTGAGAATTAATTATTAATATATAGAATCAATATCAATCAATAAAATTCAAATACGAAACCGTAAATAAAAGGATCAATATAGGGTAAAAAGGAATAAAGCTCTTACGAAGGTCCACGTATTGGGATCGACGTCTTCGTTCTTCCTCTTCTTGATTCCACTGTTGCACCCTCAAGTCGATGTCGCTGGGTCTTATCGTTGGGGTTCTTTTGGATTGCACTGACAGGGTAGAAACCATTCGTAGATGTCTTTTACCGTACGATTCGATAATTTTCTACACTCTACCGCACAATCCTACCGACTGCGCCAATTAAATGTGTCCGACGATGAAATCCGTTTTTAAAAACAATTTATTTTCAAAATTAAGACTGACAATATGAAT
>JAEQML010072463.1:0-15500 GCA_016904865.1 Pissodes strobi
ATCCCTTGGCTTGTTTTCATTATTTCAGTTCGATAATACACCTTGATGGCCATCCACTGTTTTCGACCTTGCTAATTATGGCTTTTAATTGCTGATTCGAGGTATTTTGGGCATCTGGAATGCATTTCAGCCTTTCTTGGAGGGTTGTGTCTAGAAGAAAACAATGGTGATAGATTGTTTACAGATTAGTTGGAATGTAGTGCGGTTGTATTGTGAGATTATTTAGGGATATCTAGCACTGAAATTAGAACTTACTTTTTCTACATTTGTTGGTCATTCTGTGGTAATTTTCTCGTTGATTTATACTTGATAATATATTGATTTGCTTAGGTGATTACGGAATATTTCCATTTTGGGAAGGCAACATTGACGTTTGTTAGAAGTATGTCATGTCACTTCGGATTTGGACCATAGACTCATAGACGATCGATGAAAGTCGCATCGTATCCGTCCGTCGATATCGACTCGAGAACCACTCTAATTCGCGTTGCATTTACTGTAGGATTTAGCTATCATACGCTTGAATTTGCTGATTATATTGGATGGTATCAATGTTTAGCACTCTAGGCTTGCATATTGACGCAGTATTCCACTGATTATCCATTATTAAGGTTCGATAATATTTCAGCTCGGAGTAGATTCTACCCTACGCCAAGGAAACTGTTCTATGTTTCATATAGTCTGTGGGGGTAATTTTGGCGGTATAATTGACAGCTTTCTGGACAAGCGCGTGGCCTTCACGGTCGACACGGTTGCCAAGTTAATGCCTTATTTGGCATAATGCTATTAGTGGCGTGTGTTGCTTGTAATTTTAGACTGCCGCATAACGCGTGGGTTATATATTCCCACTAAGCATTTAAAAGTAGGTTCTAAAGGATTCAAATCATTTCGATAGTGAGTTACTTTATTACTTTATCGCTTTGATTTGGCGAATCCGGTAGTATGACATCATAACTTTCTAGTACTTTGTCACATATAGGGACGCTGTTGGCAACATAACATGCTGGGCCGGCGCGATTGATTCTGCTAGCCTCGTCATTTTCGGAGCAAGCCAATTTAGTCTTTATGTGATCTTGAAGGAACCCGTAGGTTTCAGTGCCTAGCTCTCGAAATTAGGAATTTTCGTTGAGATACTGATATTTAGTGCGAAATATACAGTGCCCTAGTTAGGATTGTGGTCGTCGATGGTTTCTCGCCTGATGGATGATTGTAGATGGAGGAAGATTTGTAGATTCGACCACCTGCACCCACGTTTGGGGATTTGACTTTCGAGAGCTGCCACACGCTTGAACCCCGTTTAACATCTAAAGGTGTGTTGTTTGAGTAATTTTGATACAGATATTGTTTTGATCTGTTATTTGTTGAGGTTTGGTACCTGTTTCCTTCATATTTTGGCTTGATCACCGTTCTAATTTGCCCTATTTGCTTCAGGGGTTTCTATTTCTGGACTTTTTATTCCTGGATTTTTGGATTTTATTTTGGATTTTTGGTTTTTATGGGCCTTCCATTGTACTCTTACGTTCCGGTTTCCTTCCTGGGTTTCCAGACTGCATACAGAGACTCCTCCGACAACACGTGGTTTCGGAGTAACCATCAAGTTAACTGCGTGACTCGCTGTCTGATCCAAGCCTCAACGCTTACGAAGTGTGGCTTCTCGACCTGGACGCTCCAGTGATTTGACGAACACCTGGATCCTGGATGAATTCACTGTTGGCTTGAAACGTATCAGATAGGTCTTAATTTAGGATATTATCTAGTGTATTTTGGGACTTTTATTTCATTTTATTATTGTGTTTTATTTGATTGGTGATTTAGAGCTACTTAAATTAAAGTTTCGGGTAAATTTATTTAATGATCGAAGTGATTAAAGGGGGGTGCTTGGCTACATATAGCTATAGCTACCTTCGAGTTATTTGGGAGTAACTGGGATTATTCTCAATAGTTAGCATAGGTATACTGGATTATCCAGCTAATCCGCATAGTACTGGCGTGTTATTAATTAATTTCAGCGTAGTCTTGATTGCGTGTTTTATTTCTTTCACCGTAGTCTTGATTGCGTGTTTTATACTTTCCAGCGTTGTATGATATAAATATTTTTGGAACTGTTCGTATATAAGTATAGCATATCGATGCGTATTCATGTAGGTTATCTTTGGAACGAATACAAATTAATAGGGGGATATTTTACTTACATTAATGAATATTTTACATACATGAATCTTTAGTACATTTGAACTAGCACGTCAACTTCTCGCTTTTTGATTAGAGTTATTTAGAGTGTCGAAGTAGAAGAAGTTATCATATTTTTGTACCGGATAGGTTGATAGCACCAATCAAGTGAATGTAAACGTCACGTGATCACGTCTTCGCATTTATAGGGCGCCGTAGACATAACATAAAGTACTGCTTAATTTTTAAACCGTTACTTTTAATATTCCATCTTTAACATATATATTAATTGTCACAGCTACATATACAAGAAATTCTTCTTGTAGCAAATATTTTTCCTGATATAATTCAAAAGTATAGTCACCAATACGGAATATACACTTGTTATTTTTGTTTAATTGCGGTGGTATTTTTCCCGTTCCGAGTTTTCTCAATAGGTTACAGCGGGGAGGAGAGCAATTCATGGTTATTGGTCGAATCTCACTGAAGATCCAGCATCAGGGCATGGCGATAAGTTAAACTCACCACGACCCTTCTCCACTGTCTAAAAGCTGGGGGCCGCCATTGTTCCTGCACTAAAGGCTGTACCACCGATTGTGAGCTTGGAGAATTTGTGAACTTGGAGATTATTGTGAACTTGTAGATTTGTGTAAATTAGGTTTGTATATTTTGTGGGAACTGAGCGTTACAGGGCCTTAATTCTCGATCTGTCGTGATATATCATTTTAAGTAATGGATTTATAATTAACGATGGTAGGTGGTTTGTCTTAACTACCGTATATGGCTTATCGTTATCTATCATTTTAATTAATGACTTTATAATTAAAGACGGTAAGTCGTTTGTATCAATTACCGTATATCGCTTATTTTAATTTATAATTAATGACCGTAGCACATTTGTCTTAACTACTGTATATCGCTTATCATTATCTATCATTTTAATTAATGAATTTATAATTAAACGACTGGATAGTTTGACGTTTATCGCTTATATTCTCGTTAATTCTTATGTGGTTTACTGATCTAGCCATCTTGTTTATCGTGCTTACCTTTAAAAGAGATACTTAATGTTATCTTTGGTAACAGATTTCATTTGGCTAGTGTCGGAATTGCTGATTGAGTTGATTTTAACTGTACTTGGCTGTAAAGCTCATGGCAGTAATTTATTTCACCTAATTGAAATTTACAAATTTAATTTGTCGCCTTGACATCGGAAGCGACTTGAGCTCAATTCGTTTACCTATAGATATTTAGCGGCTGGAAATGTACATAATTACCCCACAGGTTAATTTATTGATTTGGTATTATTGAGGACTGTTTGTTGGTCTACTGATATTGTAGCTGCCACTGGATTGGAGAAGTTTGGTTAATAATCATTTCATTTATACCTACATGTATTTACTGACTATCCTTATACAATAAGAATTGGGTAATATTAATATTACTCTTAAAGTTATAGTTAACAAGTAGTATCTTCTTGTAATATCGGTGTTATATCTAACAAGAGAATCTTCTTATTGGTTTAAAAGTGCAACCAACGCCTCAAATTGATTTGAGACAGGATTAATTATCTTGAATACCTAGTTGGTGTAAGTTTTCTTTTTAAATATGTTATTTGTAATCTTGATGTCACATATTTGACACCCAACGCTTAAGGCAGGTTACAAATTTTAGTGACGTGTTTTGGACGTAAAATGTTCGTAGTCTTTAGGGAAAATTTGTGGTTAGTGGGTTTAAGCGGACCAACTTATTGTCAGGTTAACCGAGCCCGGTTCGCCTAACCACAATAAAGGGTTCACCTAACCCCAATAAAGTTTTTCTTTCTTTATTCCTATTTCTTTTCGGGCAATAATGCTCGAATTAGGAAAATAACCACAACAAATCATTCATATTCCGAAGAAAATGTATAAATGGCAGTACATGAAGTGTCTGAAAATAGTATGAAAATTAGAACAGCAGCAAGGCTTTAGAAATTTATAGATAAATGACTTGAACAGGTGAATTTTAGCATAAAAATGAACATTTAAAAGGTTTTCCGCTGCTCAGGAAGAGATTCTAGCCCAATATTTGAAACAAGCCTCTTTTTAATAAATTAGGGATTACCTCTTAAAGAGGTGCGGGAGCTAGCTTATCATTTTGCCGTTACCAATGACCAATGACAGCACTTTAAAGAATGGCCTCGAAAATTGGACCCGGAGTAGGAGGGCTGGGAAAGAATGGACGCTGTCTTTTTTAAAACGATACAAACTTTCCCAGCCCAGAAAAAACAAAATTGATTCTTCTCGATAATCATGAAAATCATCTAAGCATAAACGCTTTAGTTTATGCAAGGAGAAACGGTATAATTGTATTAAAATTTGTCCCGCATTGCAGTCGTAGGTTACAGCTCTGAGATATTTAAAAAAATATTATTATGCATGCAGATGGATGACTGACTAATCACCCTGAAAATATAATGACTACTTACGATGTTGTGGAACTTGTAGGTGATATCTTTGCAAAAGAGTTTACGGTCCATAATATAAATTGCGGTTTTGCAAAACTTGAAATCAATCTTTTTAATGATGAGGTCTTCATGGATTACCATCTTATATTACCGATCGAGCTCTAAATGATGAAGCCTTAAATTAGGGAGCCTTGAATGATGGGCCCTTAATGATGAGTAAGCCTTAAATGATGGAGCCTTTAATGATGGACCCTTAAGTGATGGGCCCTTAAATAATGGAACCTTAAATGTTGGAGCTTTGAAATGGACCTTTAACTGATTGGCTCTTAAATGATGGAACCTTAATGATGGAGCAATTAATGTATCCGCAATAATTTATCAGACACTTTGTCAAGCCCAAATATTGAAATGCAACCTGGACCTTCTAAAAATGCAAATAGGCAAATCATCCTTCCTGAAATAATAAGACCGTTTCTGAAAGCAGCACCCACGGAACAAAATGCTTCCACTAAAAAAGGGCTAGTCTATGATTTTGACTAGTACGCCAATAAAAGGAAAATTAGAGGAATAAGCAAAAGAAAGAGAAAATAGATCAACGAAAAAGAAAACTGTTGTACGTAATATTATGGAGTCATCTTCTTCCGAGTTTGGCAAGGAACACGACTATGAAGATTCATTTGAATGGAAAATTGAGGATGAAAATCTAAACGGAGCAGATAGAAGACATCCATAAGCATCCCTTTCACGAGGAAAGGAGTACTTGAAGGACTTAAATACCCAAGGCTCAATGATATAACTTTCCCATTTTCTTAAGAAGTCAAATACTGGGAGTCATATTTGACCAAAAAATTACATGGGGACTACATCTCAATAAAGCAACCCTGCAGGAAAGACTCCCCTGGGTAGACCCGGAAGACTATGTGGTAGACACTGGGAGATAAGCTCAAAAACGAACCTAAGGTTACACAAAATGGTATTAAGATATGGTTCAATTGCCTAATGAAGAAAGGTTACACAAACTACAGCAATAAGGCAACTACAAGGAATTCAAAGGGTAGCATGTATGTGCATGTTGCGGGAGCCATGAGAACTACTCCAACACCAGTAATGGTGTTGGATCTACCGTCAATCCACACCTTTGTAGAGGCAAAAATAAAGGCGGCTCAAGCTCAAGCAAGACAAAGGTCCCATGAAAGGACATGAAAAGGCTCTGAGCTGGAAAATAGAAGAGGATTAAGAGGTCAGGTCACTTATGACATGCCATCAGACAAAATGACTCCTCAATACTATACTTCTTGATGAAAATTAAAGACAGGGAAGACTGAAAGGAACGTCCCCACTCAAAACAGACCTAGTCTGGTATGCCGACGGCGTGATGACCAGTCAAGGCTCAGGTGCCGGCATCTATGGAGACAAGCCAAGAGCAAAAATAGTCATACATTTAGGAAAGCATGCCACAGTGATCCAAGCAGAAGTTGCAGCCATACAACGCTGCGCTATCCAAGAAAGGAGTACTAAGAGTAAAAACATAGTAATTTACTCGGCCAGACAAGCTGCCTTAAAAGCAATCAGTTCCCATAAAGTCAATTCAAGACTGGTTAGAGACTGCATAAATGCCCTAGAAATTGATGGGCCCGGGCCTCTTCTGTGGAATTGCAAGGGGTCAAGAACTGAATATAAGAAAATCTCATAGCTGGTGGCTCCGAACGCCATGCCAGATCAAAGGCAGGCTAAAAGGTTTATAAAACATGTAAGCCCAAATTCACTACGGACCTTCTAGGCCTCAATCGCAACATGGTATGGGTAATAGTAGGTTTACCTACAGGGCACTGCAAACTAAAAAAGCACTAAATGAAACACTTTTTGTATTCCATGCACGATTTATGCGTGCAATACAAAAAGTGTTTCATTTAGTACATTTCGTACATGCACACAGCCTTCACTCTTCATTTAATTAAAAAAGCACCTGACAACGCTAGGAATAACAGAGGATTGTCTCTGTAGGCTCTGCCAGGAGGAGGAGAAGACCTCTGAACATGTATGATGTACTTGTGATCACAACTGAGCAGGTATGTGATGAAGCCAGCGGCCACGCCTTTGAAGTCTAGTTAAAAAGACAGTCCTAGATCACGTGCTCTAAATACAGTTTGGAGGCGGTACAATAATTCTGACCGGCTTGCAGTGGCAAAGGACTAGTCGCCAACTTCAATCACCTAATTTAATCTAATCTAGTACTAAAGTATAAGAATAATACCTTTTGATTTTTCAAATTGCGAATCTTCTTTTCTGTACACCATTTGTCATATATGGCAAAGACCATCTCGTATTTTTTTCCGGTAGCCGACCGGAAATGGGTTTTAAAGCTTGTTTCACAATATCAGATGGCAAATTTTCGAAATCAATCAAAACGTCAAAGTGAATTATTTTTGATTTATTATTCATAGTACTGTGGTTATCAAGAAAACTAAGGGCTATCATCCAATTTTTACAACCGCCATTTCGATTAATCGATTCAAGGTTCTGGTTTTCCCAATAAATCCTGATAAATTTTAAATCATAATTACCGTTTATCAATTTCTAAGGGCCTAGATAAACAAAAATGCAATACACGTCTGATAACGCTTTATTAACGTATTTAGGCGATCAGGCAACTCGTACTGTCTGAGACCCTCGCTGTCTGAGGCTGATGTTCTTCAGTTCGCTGTCGAACTCGACGTCATGGTTGAGCAAATCACTAATGACTCTGTCGTTAAAAAAAGAATTCGCAATGATTTCCACAATATTCTTTACAACACAAAGAAAAACCTTTCTAAATTTAACACTCGTTCCTCTAATCTTTACTTTAAAACTTTAAAAAAACTCAAATTAAAAGTAAAAAACGAAAATCTCATTATCTCAAAGGCAGATAAGGGCAACTGTTTGGTTATTCTCAGAAAGACAGACTACATTTCCAAAGTTGAGACATTTTTAGTTGACAACAATTTTTCTCTTTTACCTAATAATCCGTTTAATAGCTTTATAAGAAAAGTCACCAGATTTATCAAACACTTCAGTGTTTTCTTTGAAGAAAATAATGCTAGAAAAAACCTAATTTCT
The DNA here is from genome assembly GCA_016904865.1 of Pissodes strobi. NCBI lineage: Eukaryota > Metazoa > Arthropoda > Insecta > Coleoptera > Curculionidae > Pissodes > Pissodes strobi. Next base: position 7,712 of record JAEQML010072463.1, read on the forward strand.
AGTAATCCTACAATACCAAGGTTGTACGGCCTCCCAAAAATCCATAAAATAGATACACCGATCAGGCCTGTGGTAAGTTTCACCAACACACCGGTCTACGTTTTAGCTCAGTTTACATATAACCTGATCAAGGATATTACTAAGTTCTCCCCCACATACTCGGTAAGTAATTCCATTTCGTTAATTAATAAACTTAAGAATTTACAACTTCCGCAAAACTGTATTATGGTCTCATTTGATGTTTCCAACCTTTTTACCACAGTGCCAAAGAGTGAAGCAGTACAACTTGTTGGCGATCTTCTTTCTCTATGTGACGTTAATGATCAACATAAAATTAATTTACTGTCTCTTCTAAACCTTTGCTTGTCACAAGATTTCTTTCAATTTAATAATAAATATTACAACCAACCTGATGGCCTAGCAATGGGCAGCTGTCTTTCACCTTTCCTAGCTGATGTTTTTATGAACAATTTAGAAAATTTATACATAGTTACTCCCAATAATAGGGAAATTTTACATTGGTTTCGTTATGTGGATGACTGTCTTTGCTTCTTGGACTGCGATGAACAGGGAGCCAATGCTCTTTTAAACAAGTTGAATACTGTTCATGCTAACATCAATTTTACAATCGAACTTGAGGTTGATAAAAAACTTAATTTTCTGGACATCACTGTTCGTAGAACTTTGGACGGTCTTGATTTTTCAATTTATAGGAAACCTACTCAAACAGATCACACCATTTCATGTCAATCCCACCATCCGTGGCAACACAAAATGGCAGCCTTTCATTGCTACGTCAATAGGTTACTTAATGTACCACTGTCTATGATCGAATATAACAAAGAGGTCAATATAATCAAACAGATCGCCTTTAACAATCAATTTGATCCCAGTCTTATTGCTAAGTTAATCAATAAAACAAAAATTAAAAAACTTAGAAGGGAACTCTCGAACGGTCTTGTAGATAATTCTTCCAAAAAATATTTCTCCATACCTTTTCTTGACATTCAGACTGGTAATTTAGTTTCAAAAACCATTCGCCATTATGTCAGTAATGCTTTAATTTCGTTCAAAAATAAAAATAAATTACAAACTTTTTTAAACAATTCAAAGGATAAAATCGAAACTCTTTCAAAAAGTGGGATTTATAAATTGTCTTGCAATTCTTGCGATAGCACATATATAGGTAGAACATGCAGACCCCTCAGAGTTCGCATTGGTGAACATTTAAATAGGAACAGGAACTCTGCTTTTGGTGAACACCTACGTGACCATAACCATAGTTTCATTCCTAACGCTAACGTTAAAATCCTTCATAACATCTCATCTAAAAACTTCAATAGACTGGATTTTCTGGAAGACATCGAGATCAACAGCGAGCTGAATACTAACAACCATTGCCTTAATACTTAAGTTAATCTCAACAGATCTTATATACCTTTACACAGGCGACTTCTTGATTGAAGTACCTCGGTCTACACACCGTCAAATTTTTTCACTTAATTAAGTACTTTGTTCTTTCAAAAAATACATAAAAATAACAACAATTTTTGTCGTATTTCCTTTTGCGTCTGCGGTCTTCGGTTTACTTGTCAAGCTTGTCGACAGAGACATGTTTGTCATTCCATCAAAGCGTGGTTCCCACGTCTGTATTTAATGTGTTAAATGTTTCAATTATGTGAACCTTTCTTATAATGTAGAGTGTTTTTTAAATTTTGATGTGACCGTTGTCGTTTTGATGTAGTTTGTGCCTCTTGTGGATGTGTTCTTTTGTTCCAACTGACAAGTGAGTAAAAAAACTTCCACCATTTTCTTTTCCTTCTGCTTAAAATTACATAAAAAATAAACTCATCTTTCTCCAATTTACAGTTTTAATTACCATTTTTTATCTTAATACATTCAGAACTCAAAAAAGTCAAACTTAAAATTCAATTTCATTTTTATTTCGCCATAGGTCATTGACATTTGCAACTTCACTTTGTTCAACCCAAAAAATTTTACAGCCTATGCTGGTTTCCACTAATGGGTGGTTCTTTTACTCACTTTGCAGGTAACACTGATAATGGCTAAGGCCGAAAGCGCTCTGTTACGCTGATTAGACGTCCTTTTGGATTAAAATTTTTGCATGGAATACAAAAGTTTTTCATTTAGTACAACTCGTACTTCGCACCCGTTGTGCGAATTTCGCATGTGTGCGTTAATAAAGCTCATTAAACTCTTTAGAACGAAAATGTATTTTTGACTATCCAACATGCAAAAACTTCTCTAGATTTTTGAACAGAAATTGAAGTTATAGGAGAATATGAACTTAAGGCCATTTTGAAAATTAATCGATTCCAATAAAAAATAGTAATCCAAGCTAATCCACAATTGAATTGTTTTGTTCCGGTCATTGTATCAATATTATGTAGTCATGGAGTATATCGGGATGATGTTTTTTTCAAGAATTACCTGCACCAGATGAACAAATAACATTTGGGTATTTCTATGAATCTCAAACCCAGAATTCTGAAGAGAAGAGATACGAAGCTTCCCTAATTCTATGTTTAGACGATTTTAATTTGTAATATATATTAATTATTAGATGGTATAGTTTATATAAAATGTCACTTTATTTCATAATAGTGACAAAACAAAGTTACATAGTTGTTTAGTTTCGATTAGATAGTCGACTATTACGGAGAGTTACTTTGTAGTAATTAATTATAAATATTCATCGTTCATGAGATATGCAATTATTGCATAGTATTTACAAAAATAATTGTTTCATGCGGCTATGTTCTAAGTTGTATTATTAAATGTTCTTCATAGGTATATGTCCCTTTGAACTTCAGTTAGTCACTTGTTAGTATAACATTAATGGATGTGTGATATTCAAAACACTGATTAATTTTGACTACTAAATTAGGACGATATTTATCCTATTGAACCCCTCTCTAAGGATTACTAGGTTAAAATATACCGTAAACTACATGGAACACAACGACCCTTGTAGATGAAGTACCACTATAAAAACTTCACTTGAGATACATGGCGCATCTCGTTCTATAAAACTCTCCAGCTATGCAGAGAGCATCGCAATTACTGACTGTCTATGTCTCCTAAAGCTAAGCAGGGGCTAACGTTGCGAAACTTCCAGGGACCCAGCGCCGTAAACGCCACATCGACTGCACCTCCACAATTTGAGTAACGGTCTAGGACAGACCTCTGTTGTGGGACTTGGCATTAACGCTGGGAAACTGCCAAGAAACCATCAGGCTTTGAACTTTGGTTATGAGGTAGTTGGGGCTTTCAGGGGCCCAGCGCAAGCCCCACATCTGTGAAACCTGTGAACCGAAATGTGAGTAACAGTCTGGGTTCTCAGTTGCGCACAAGTTGAGGCTAATGCTGGGAAGCTTCTAGGGATTTCCCGCAAGGTGAAGAAAAAGTCGGAACAAAACGAAAGTGGTTGCTGAAGCGACCACTCTCTCCGTCGATAGTAGCTTTCAGGATTACTTACTTTAGACTTACACTAAAGGTACCAAGGAAGCAAGCGCTAGTATAAAGGGTAAACAACTAGGGGCGTCGGTCGAGGTTCCAGTAATGATGTCAAGGCCACTGACTTTCAGGGCTCCCTTAGGAATTAGGTGGTAACCAGAGGGGAAATAAGACGTGATTCAGAAGGACGAGGAATCGTCCACTTATGTCGTTGCCGATACCCTAGCGTGGGTGAGGGTGAGAGAAGTACACTTCGAGGACTGCTTGTTGAACCCAGAGGACATACGAGAGATTCAGCTGAGGAGGTTGTGCGCCTTCGCTGGGCAGGCCGGGCTGCCTGCCTGAATTGGTATGTGAGTGGACGCACAATGCACCCAGACTAGGGGCCTACATGCAAGCGATCTTCCGCCCGCATTTTAAATTTACAATCGAATGCACTTGCAAATATTTTGTGTGTATTGTGGTTTTTTTTTCCTGTAATTTTTCAAAATCTATTTTCTTCGTTTCTAGATTATGTCTGTCTTAAAAAGCCATATGCTTTATTTGTGTGTAATGCAGATGATCTGGTAATCTTAATATAACCTTTTATTATTTGAGAGTTCGGATAAATTCGATTGTTTAATATTTATTGCAATATATTTACTAGGTACTAAGGTATGATCCTATTTGGCATTGGCAATCCTAATACATATGTCATTGAGCTTATTTTGGATAAATACATATGATCAAATCTTAAGGTATCCTTAAGTGATTTATTGTGTAAAAGAAATTAAACATTCTCAAATTAATGTCTTGGAAAATATTCTCATACAAAGCACAAGTTTTACAGATAAATATATGTAGAAGATTTATATGTTTGCATGCATTAAATATGATATAAAATTTAAATGTGTGTCGTTTACGATTCTGGTTTTTGCGTTGCTACACACAATATTTTCTTCGCTTAATGCCTTTTGTATGAATTATGGAGACAGCATTCTCCATAATTCATCGAAAAGGAAAAATAAGTGTAAGTAATAAATTTGATATTTTTGAATACAAAAACCATTACATCCTTTAAATTTGGGTATAAACACTACTTTTTGGCAGGTGAAATAGTAGTTATTTACATTATAAATGCTATATTATGCCATAGAGCACGTGTAATGTAAAACATTTAAATAAATGATAAGTATGTGTATAATAGATAGGTAGACAGAAAACGATTCGCTCCACGCCAGTAAATGTTCACTATACTATAACTTTAGAAACCTTCAATTTAACTCTTTATTTATTTATTTATTTATTTATTTATTTAATTATACTCTTTACAAACACCATTGACCTAGTACTTACAGGTAAAGAGTAACACATAACTAAAAATTTTCTAAAAACATAATAAATACAATAAAACATTATATAAAAGTTACAAAATTAACAATGAACACACATTACTTAAAACTACGAGTACAGCCAACAATTAAAAAAGTTCTTTTATTTTGCTGCAGAAATATTAAAAATATCTATCTGGGACCTCTTGAATTCCATATTACACACTGACATCAAATTATTGAAAGGTGACAAACTGAATAAATTGATATTAAATAAATTATAATTTAAAATTCTAAGATTGACCTTTGGGACATTCAGTCTTATAAAGCGCATCAGGTCACAGTCTTTGTACTTAATATTGTTAATAATAAAGCATATAAACAAAGTAGCTTGTGTGTTCCTTCTTTCCTCCAAACTACCCATGTTAAAATCCTGCAGCATAGATCTATACGAGACCATATATGGATATGCATTGTACTTCTTGACATAGAGGTACCTCAAAAAACGCTTCTGAACCCTTTCTATAAAATCTATATGATATGCTGTTGTTGGCATCCACACTTGCAACGCATATTCCAGATGTGGTCTCACACCGACACTATATAGGCGGCTGATAGTTGAAATATTAAAATCTCTGCTGTTTCTAATGATGAAACCTAGGCATTCACAACATATGAATAATGATTATTAAATCTAAAATTATTCTGAAACACTACACCTAAGTCTTTAACCTCAGTCTTACGATCCAATTTAATGTCATTTATTCCATAGTCATACAAAAAACAATTATTCTTCCTAGTAAACGATATCACAGAGCATTTTTGTTTATATTTAAGAACATATTGTTAGTATGGAACCACTCACATACAGCATTCAAATCTTTTTGCAATTGTTGACTGTCTTTAACAGATTCCACCTGCTTAAAGAGCTTAAAATCATCCGCAAAAAGAAGACCTGCAGAGCCTGTAAGACATTCCGGCATATTCTGTATGAAAAGAGTGAACAATAGAGGGCCCAAATTACTACCCTGTGGAACTCCAGAGGATGCAATGTATTTATTTGATGTAACTTTTCCAATTTTTACAAATTGAGGCCTATTAGAAAGATAGGATTTAAAAAATTCATAGGTTCTCCTGGATGCACCATGCTCCACAAGTCTCTCAAGCAGGATTCTATGATCTACCCTATCGAACGCCTTTTCACAGTCAATATAAATTACATCCAACTGGGACTTATTCTCTATGGCATTAGCAGCATTTTCCGATAGGGTGATTAAATTTGTGACTGTTGATTTATCAGTAACAAATCCATGTTGATGTAAAGATTTATTAGGTTGGGTAGCATTATACAGTTCCGCAAACAAAATCATTTCAAATATGTTGGCCAAAACATTGATTAAACTAATGGGTCTATAATTACATACATCTGTTATATCTCCATTCTTATGTATAGGAGTTATAACAGCAACTTTTAATGCCTTTGGGAAATGAGTTTCCTGTACGGCCAGATTAAAGATGTGAGCCAGGGGCTTAGCCAGAAATTCAGAGAGTCCTTTATAAATGTAAGGAGGTATGTTGTCACTACCCGTTGATTTTTTTGGCTTCAGTTTTTTAATATTGTTTATGACATCAAGGTCAGTAATAGTTGAAAATTCAAAAGATCCGTAGCTAAGAGATGCTTGGTCCAGCTCACAATCATCCCCTGCTTGAAATACAGATTCAAAATACCGCGAAAAAGCATTTGCAATACCATCCGGTCCCGAAAAAGTAGCATTCTGATACCTCACTTCTCCCGGCACCCCAGCTCGTTCAGACTTGGAGCGCAGTAATTGCCAAAATGTAATTCGATCAGAATTAATATCTGACTCAATTTTACGTTTGTACTCTCTGTGTTCTAGATTAATTTGAGATTTTATTGCTTTTCTGAGATTTAGATACTTGCTATGCTGCGAGACACTAGCCTTACTTCTTAATATCAACCTATGTAATTTATTTTTTTTCTTTTATTTTGCGCACAAAGTCTAGCGAATACCATGAGGGAAAAGCAGGCCTACAAACATCCTTGCTTGTCTGATACTTAGGAATACTCTCATCTAGACATCCATATATACTATCATAAAATTCATTAAGACTATCACTCGCATTCTCACACAATAGCAAACTAGCCCAGTCACAGTCTTTTACCAAATGATACAAATGTACAAAATTCCCCTTAGAAAAATCATATGCACACTGTTTACTTACTGTTGGGGATTTAATATTATCTTTTAAGCCTACTTGAAAATGCAGAGCTGGATGGTACAAATCCTCTGCTACGAATGGAGAGTCACTTCTACAAAGACTGAAAATGTCAACATTAGAAATCAACAGATCCAGACATCTATCCCTAAAATTCCTAACTTTATTAAATTGTTTTAGAATAAAAAATATTAAGGAACTCATCAAATAATTCAGATTTATCATTACCACAGTTCAAGTAGATTAACCTGTTCGTTTATTCCTAACAAAGTCTCAAATATATTAAAATATTTCATATAAATTTCTACATTAGAATTAGGCTGTATATATACAACAGATATTAAGAAACATTTTTTTCTTAACTTAATTTTTACAAAAATACATTCTAAATCACAGTTAACATTTATGACCTCAAATTTAATATCTTTGCTCAATGCTAATATTACTCCTCCCCCTCTTGATGTACCACTTGCATTACGGTCTCTTCTTACAACGGTATATTTGGAGGCAAACAGCTCTTCTGAATAGATACCCTCACACAACCAAGTTTCAGTCTGGGCTACTATATCATAACACTCTTCCAGTAAGTTGGTAAAAAATCTCTCTGTTTTTGTCCTAAATCCACGAACATCTTGATTGTATACAAAACACTCATGGCTTATAAGAAGCAGATTATAGCAGAAAAATCGAGTACCTGATATCTTAATTTAATTGTTGGGATTAGTACTACTTATTTTGAACCGGCCGCTTCCGCAGAAGTTTGC
>JAEQML010072464.1:0-15500 GCA_016904865.1 Pissodes strobi
AGTAAGTACCTACATGAAGAGGGAAAGTACTGACGGCAGCAATTTTGATACCCAAGCCCAGCCAGGATCTACACACATCTCATCTGCAGACCGAAAATTTTTCTTGCACGAGAACTGTGACCCCAGTTTAAAATTGCATAGGACATTTGAGATGAGAAGTAAGCATGATAGGCCAACATAAGAGTAGGGAGAGACACATTATGAGAGAGTCCCCTAATAAGGTAAATAATTTTTGATAATCTTCAACTCAGTTGACTAACATGCTCCTCCCAAGTAAGTCCAGGATCAAGAATAACTCCAAGAAACTTAACATGTGGATCACAGGACAGGTCAGGTTTATTTTGTTGGAGAGTGAAGTTTAAGTTTTGAGTCTTGGATCTGTTAAGGCTAAGCTAATTGGCAGCAAACCAATCAAACAGATTGGACTGCATCTCACTGACAATATCAGTCAAGGAATCAGTGGGATGATATGTAATTGTTTTGGTCGTGTCATCAGCAAAGAGAATGAGCATGCCTCTGCTTTGACAACTTGACAGATCGTTTATATAAATTACGAACAAAAGAGGACCCAGCACTGAGCCCTGTGGTACCCCAGTGTCAATGTCAAGAGTTTGAAATTTTTTGTTGTTAAAGTAGACATGTTGAGAATGACCAGTAATATATGATTCAATGAGAGATATACTCACAATTGAGAAATTATAGTGCACTAGTTTTTTAAGCAAAATGGAGTGTGAGACACAGTCAAAAGCCTTTGTGAGGTCATAGCAAGATGCATATGTGTCCCAGCCCTGTTCCAGTCCATCCACAACAAGGTCCATTAGATTATTAATAGCCAAGGTTGTTGATTTTTTATTGTGAAACCAATATTGCCCAGTAAGAAACAAGTTGTTATCTTCAAAATAAAAATTAATTTGGTCTTTTAGAATGGACTCAAAAATTTTGGGTAAAACAGGCAAAAGGGATATTGGAAGGTAGTTGGTAACATTGTCTGGTGAACCCTTATTTTTGAAAATGGGTATTACTTTGGCACTTTTGAAAACTGACTCCAGCCAAGATGCAATGGATAATTAACTTTGAAAGTGGATAGGCAAGTAAGTTTTTAAGTGACTACGATTTTTGTGGAAATGTCAAGCAGTCCCTAATTTTGCTGGTTTTTATGCTAGATATTTTATCTCTAACTTCATTGAAAGTGGCCAATCGAAAATTAAATCTATTCATTGGAGATAAGTTTGAAGTTAGGTAGTTGTCAAAAGAGTTTTTGGCTATTGGTAGGTCCTTCACAATTTCATTAGCAATATTAATAAAAAAGTTGTTAAAAGCATGTGCATTTCGTGCATCTGCATGTATTATATTGGATGAAGAACTTTTACTTTTTAGAAGATTCCACATTGCAACAGTTGGCCTATTGGATTTTTGCGAGGATTTTTGTAATGTAAGCATCATATGCTATATTCTTAGAGCTGCAAATATTAGCTCTATAGACCTTGCTATACCCACTGACTAGTTGCCTTGGTAGCATCTCTCTTGAAGCAGCTGAATACATGGAAAATGTATTCATACTTTTTTCCAAAGGACAATATAAAGAGCATGCCAATGTTTACGAAATGTTACTTAAAACATTACTATTCACTTTACCAAAGAGTTTCTTTGTCAGAAAAGTATTTTTCTAAATTTACTTTTTTTTTCTTGGAAAAAAATTACTTTTTATTTTTTTATCTTAGATTTTTTGTAAATGTGTAGCTATAGAATCTCATTCTAAACAAATTTCCCAATCTCAATTTTTTTCAGATAAGTGCGTTTTGGGCGATATTTTTGAAAACAAACAAATTTCCCGCCAAACCCCAAAAGGCGAACGGCACTGTTCAACGTCTTTTGGGATTTCTTTTGATGCAGAAGCAATTGTCCATATCAATTTTTACCAAAATTCATTAATAAAAATAATTCCCATATGGTGCGTATTTTCTGCCAGTCACTGTATATATATTTTTAATTATAAATCATTTACCCAAAATAATTTTAGTAAAAAATATCTATTTAGATACTTATTTATAATTTACAAAATTTATTCAAAATTGGGTGTTGGGGATATATTAAACACATGATACAATAAACCTAAGGTATGATATCGCGCAGGCGACGATTCGTCTGTGACGTCATTGCGAGCTTTGTTTGGCACTGCGCGCCGGCCGGCATTTACAACATGAACGAACGTGTGCTTTGCATTTGAGATTCGTATGTTTTAGATTTAAATTTTGTTGGCGTTACTGTTCCTTAGACGATGTTTGTTGGTATTTTTAATAAAAAACGTTTAATTATGAGGTGCGCTGTGGACGGATGTAAGGTGGATAACCAAGGCAAAAACTTTGATAGGAATATAAGGTGTTCCACTTTTCCCAAAGACAAAATATGTGTAGTAAATGGGTTCACCTGCGTTTTCGTAAGGATAAATTTAATAAAACTTCTGCACGTATTTACTCAAAACATTTTGAGGAAGATGACTATGTACAAGGTGGCCCGTTTAAGACGGGCCTATACCTTATCTGGAAGACCACGATGGTTGCAAAAAAAATTAAAAACAAAAGTTGTTCCTAGTAAAACTATCTTTACCTTTTTGTATTTTTTTAATCTTTACTTTTTTATATACAGGGTGGTCAAAGAAAATTATACTTTTTTAGATATGAAACTACCTATATTTTATTAAATTTTTGGATTCTACTTAAAATTCTAAGCATATTAAATTTTATGTATGATGTTATACCTCTAGGGTTAGTAGTTTCACAGCTATAAACAGTTGAAAATCGGTACTGTGGCTTCTTTTCACATTGGTAGCAGGAAGACCATTAAAGATGGAGTAAAATTAATTCCACTTTCCTATCTTAACTTTCCAAGAGCTATCTGATGGTGCTAACTGATGGTACCTACAGAGGTACCAGATTTGGTACCCATGGTACCACCTGCCAATGGTACTTACCGTGGTACCAGATTTGGTACCCATGGTACCACCTGCCAGTGGTACCTACCGATGTACCAGATTTTGTACCCATGGTACCACCTGCTAAGTAGTACCGTCAGATAGCTCTTGAAAAGTTAAGATAGGAATGTGAAATTAATTTTACTCCATCTCTAGTGGTCTTGCTACCATCAGGATTTGATAAATTTAACAATTTCTAAAAAAAGAAAGATGACTAAAATTATTATTTAAGAAAAAAATATTATTATCGATTTCCTTTTTTTTTGCTGTCGATTGGCCAATACTCAATAAACGTTTTTTAGATAAAAGTAAAAGTTTATTACGTTTCTCAAAAGATGCTGTTTTTAATACAACTATTTTGATCCATTCATCATAAAAGTTATGTTGAATATATATTTTTATTAGTATTTTTATAGTATTAATATGTAATAATTAGTTTTTAATTTCACCCAGGACACAAATTTTCTTAAAAAATAGAGAAAATAGGTAAAACATAATGATTATGTGCCTATAAACGTATGCATTTCAATAGAAGCCAATCACGCAATGACGTCAATGCACGGAGCGAACGAATTTTAGACGGTTAGGTATCATACCTTCCGTTTATTGTATCATGTATTAAACAATTAGGTACCATTGTTTTTGCCAAAAAAGGAACTGCCTATAATTGTTGAAAACAACCAGTCAATATATCTAAAGTCAGTAACCAACAATGAATTGTCAGATATAGCCCACAGGTTAAAAAATAGAAAATAATGGCATTTTACCAGCCAGACGCCTGCAGGGTTGCCTATTCTTATTTGAAGTATCACACACTGATTACTAATATTATTATTAGTTATTTTATAATTATTCACTCCCTTGGTTAATGTTCATTACAATTGTTGAGACAATTATTCCTATAGTAATTATGTCTTTGGTAAAGTTACCATCCTAATTTCCTAATTTCCATTAGCTATATTTTCCTTAAGCAGGATGGTAGCTTTACCAAAGACATAAATAACATGGATACCATTGTTGAAACAATTATTTCTGTGGCCGTTAAATTCTTGATAAAATCCGGTTGGTTTGTTATACTCTGATAAAATTTCCAAGAGATGAACATATCGGGCCATAGGCTGAAATTATTAATCTCCTGGCTCCTGGTAACTTTATCAAAGACATACATAATTGCTATACACATTAACTATTTGGCAATGCTATCCGGCAAAATATTTATAACTATTTATTACGTTATCGGCGATAGTCGGGTCGAAATAAGAAAGCATCCGAAAATCACAAAATATATTTTGGATATTTTGTGCCGAAAATACATAAAATTGAAAGATTGCAAAAGTTAAGGATGAGGCTGAATTTACTGTTACCTTATGACGCGGTCAGCAGCGATATGGAAAAAATCAATCCCAAAATTTTTACAATCAGCAGAACACAAAACTACAAAACAACTAAACAATGCAAATTCAATTCAATAATTCCATGAGTATGAATAATTCAAAACAAGAACAAATTGGTTATGGGTTATGGTTATGATGATATGACGTTCCTCTTTCTTTCTTTAATTGTATAATGGCTACTGGTACACATGCGCAATTTGCCAGCTCGTATTGTCAGAGTCCGAATTGTAGTCTCAGTTATTCTTTGTATCATGGTCTCAGGTTTAATTTTAAAGCAGAATTCATATAGCAACGAATCACAAAACACAACAACAGCATCATTTATTTCATAAAGTTACAGTTTTAGTGTCTTCCTAAGGTAATTATAAGTCGCGTTTACACGCAGCTAGCGCCGCCTTTCACATCTAGTCAGACATGATTTGTTTTGAAATGAAATATTCGCCGTTTTGGGGGATTTTAAAGGACATTTTCGATAATAGGTACGTTTCTAATTATACGTGTACGTGTGTTAACTAAAGAATAAAAGCATTTCCATTCCATATTTATATTACTAATTATAATTGATATACTATACATAGTTTTACTCTAGAAAATAATTTAAATGTATAAATGGTTATTTAAATATTATTTCAACATTTGGGAACTAAGTAAAAAAGTCGGGATGAGATTACCTAGTTGATGTGATGTTTATACTTGATGCGTAGAATCGAGGGGCGCGCGGTCATGATAGTATCGTTTTATAGTTCAATCCTTCATTTTTTTTTTCAATATACTAGCAAAACAAATGAATTTTTTTTTATTTTACATTTTCAAGAAATTTCAAGATTTTGTTGGTTTCTTTCCAAGAAATCTTGGACTTGAGGACTAATTTCTTGTCTTGTCTCGAAAAACAAGGATCATTTCTTGTCATGATCTTATCTTGAAATCAAGACAAGATCAAGACAAAATCAAGGAGTTGTCAAGGACAACGAATTACCCCCCATTGGTAAGACGTCGTTGGTCAAGGACCCCTACATATCGTACCGGATTTGGTTAAAAAGTAGTTTTTTTAAATATGCCATTTTTTAAATATAATACTAATTAACAAAAAAGGAAAGCCTAAATGAAAAAAAATATTCTTCATAAAAGTTTCGCAGATGTCTTGAAAAGGTAATAGAGCAAATCCCATATTTTTTGCTTGTAAGCTAACAAACATATCACAATAAAATCATATACATATCGTAACGGATTTCGTTAAAAAGTAGTTTTTTAAAATATAACAATCAATTAACAAAAAGAAAAGTCCCAAATGAAAAAAAAATATTCTTCATAAAACTGTATAGAAACTTAACCTTTAAAAAAAAAAAATTTAAAACCAACGGGGTTTGAACTCAGGCCGCGCCGTTCCGCCGACAGAGCCGCCGAATCGAGACCTAACCACCTAGACCACTCGGCCACGAGAGCTGTTGGTACACAATGATTGCATCGCGAAGACATGGCGCGATTAGGTGCGCAAATCAATGAGCTTTTGTAGCGGTACAGAACCTAACCGATATTAGCACCCTGGTACCATCGTATATGAGCCTGTGTATATTCCTTCCGGCGCGCGTTAAGAAGTTTCACTTCAATCACCCATCAATAATAGATGTTGCTTTATTTTTTTTACTTATTTAAATTTTGGCAAATATTTCTTAACCACATAGTGTCTGGCTGGACCGTGAACTGTGACTTGATCGTGGTATATCTAAAAAGAATGTTTAAAGAACGGAATTAAGGCACAGCACTCACAGCAGCACCCGAATGTCGAATTAGCGGCAGCGAAAATCACGGTACGGTACGTGAAATTAGGATCCATCTCTAGCCATAGGATCTCCCTTTACAGTGTATGCCACTGCCATAAAAAATAATGTAAATCGTGGAAATATGTAATAAAAATAATATATAATAAAGTAAAGCTTTAATAATTAAAGATACTCACCATCTTTTATGTTAATTCCATCTTCTCTTCGACAAGCATGTTTAGGAAAACGAAAATATTTAATATTACACCCTTTGGTGGTCCTATTATTGTTCTTACAAGTAGCCACATCACAGTTCGGCATAATTATACTATAAGTTTTTAATTTAAATAATCCTATAACATATACAAACACAAAACAAATCTAAAAATTCACTTAACTAAATAAACTATGACAGCGTCAAAAGCAACATTTATTCCCGGGTGACGTAGATGCGCGGGTGAGTCAAAAACGAGTCTAGAAATCAGCATGCCGTTATATGTGTATCGTGCTCCATACCTACCGCCGTCGAGCTTAGTCAGTCCCGATCTCATGTATAGTAGGTAAGAGAGATTCACTGGACCAAATTATGACTTTGGTAAAATACTTAGTCTGCGGGCCACTGGCTCTTAAACTATAAAGTGCTTACATTATAATTGTAAATCAATATTCAAACTGACAAATTGGCCTAAATTCGTCACGAATATCGGAAAATCTTGAAATGATCTAGTTTCCCGCGCCGCAGATTCTAAATTTCACGAATTCGTAAAATCAATTAATCTGACCAATGACGTTAAAATTCGTATTTCGTGATTCGTCGCTATATGCACAGATCTATATAGCTACGCAACAGATGCCTACGCCGGTATTAAAAGTGTCGCTCCAATACCTCCTACACTACAACAGTTATAGGAGGTATTGGTCGCTCGCCAATAATGCACTAACTAAACTTAAATACTTTTAGACGTCTTTTGCCCCGCCGTGTTGCCAAGTCGCGAATTGTAGTTTACCTTCCATACCGCATTATGGTATTACTCATTTTCTTGGTATTCGTATGTTATATCACAGCTTACCAAACAATCAGCTAGCCGACTCTCCTGTCAAAGTGAAAATAAAAATCTGACGTGACCGACGCCATTTCGGGTTAAAACACAGGGCCGGGATAAGGAGTATTCAATTTTAAATGGACAGGATTGGAGTTTTGATATTATATCTTTTTTCACGAAGATTGGATTGAATGCTCAACGGTTTTAGTTAATTTTTTTTTTATTGGTGTACCTACATTCTCGCTGAACCAAAAAAATAGATATCAACTTTTTGTTTTAAATATAGGTACCTATCTATACTTAGTTTTTTTTAATAAGATATTGTCTTAAGCGGGAAGAAAGAAAATATAAACCACTAAAATCATAAAAATATTGATTTATTTTACAAAAATAACTATTTAAGGTATAACATAGGTTTGTTATCAAATATCTATATAAAACTAAAAATGTATAATTATTGAGTTTTCCATATAATAAGCTTCTTTTTATTAATACCTACTTTTAAAGTTTTTGTTAATATCTTTTAAAGTATAATATAACCTAACTCGTATGTTTAATTGAATAACAAAATTCATGGGGGGGGGGGGAACCCGGGACAAGCGTGGCTAAATTGAACTGTTTGAGAAATATTTAATAACTTTTGACAAATATTTGGCAGGACAATGAATTGTTCGACATTTTTTTGAAAAATAGATTCAGTTTTTGCTATAAACGCAACAAAGTCATCGTGGGGATTCTTCAGATCAGATTTCCATATATCTTTGGTAGCATTTTCATATGCACGAAAAAATATATAAAGGGAGATGTCATCCAAATCTTGATATGCTTTTGCACATTCATGCAAGTTTGACATGTGTGGATTTCCTCGCATCTATTTAAAAGATAAAGAAGATAAAATATGCGAAAAGTGAAATAACGTGCCCGTTATTTTGTCAGCGCCTTCTACGATATATTTTTCTTTATCTAACTAGAAACCAGGATATATTTAACAAAAGCCATATTATAGTGGATATACAGCAGCTTGCATACGTTTCCGCGAATACCTTCCACTGCATTCAATAGTCAACAAGGTTTCGAAAAAGTTATAGCGTAACGGCTAGACGCTAGTCGAAATTCTATAACTGCGCATGTCATAAAAAGTTATAGCGCAACGGCTATACGCTAATGCTGAAGAGCGGCAACCGTAAACAAAATCCGCTAGATTTCAAGTGCTGCGCTATAAAATTTCCCGATAAAAGTTATGTGATATTTTCATCAGTGCAATTAAGTTGTGTCTATATTTTGGAGCATAGGTTTATGATGATGTCAGCAACACTTGTAAACTGCTCATTGAAATTATTTGTTTATTTTGCAAATTTACATAACCTCAAAAAGTACAAACTACCAGACAGGTGATAAGGCCCGGGCCTTATTACCTGCCTAGACAGATAATAATGCCGGCTTTATTACCTGTCACAATGACGGATTTATTACCTGTCAGAATGACCAACAATTAAATCCTGCTCGTGCACAGAAATGAAATCATTTCATTGTGGATGATTATATTCAGAAGCTGACGAACCTTTTGGAGAGAACAGGCCTAAAATATAAGCCTGGATATATTTACAATATGGACGAAAAGGGCTGTAGGCTCATGCTACACCATCAGCAGAGGGTGCTAGCACAGAAGGGAGCTAGAAGAGTGCATTTGATAGGGTCAGAACATGGAGAAAATGTCACAATTGTGGTATGTGCAAATGCGCTCGGCAATGTGATTATATTTTTGGATTCTACTTAGATATCTAAGAATATTTGATGTAGAGATAGTACTTTACAGCTATAAAGAGTTGAAAATCGGTACTTTGGCTAATTTTTACCTTGGTAGCAAGAATACGATTAGAGATGAAGTAAAATTAATTTCACATTCCGAGGTACCAGATTTGGTACCCCATCGTACCGCCTGCCTGTTAGTACCGTCAGATAACTCTTGAAAAGTTGATATAGAAATGTGGAATTAATTTTGCTCCATCTCTAATGGTATTCTTGATACCAGGGTGAAAAGTAACCAAAGTACCTATTTTCGACTGTTCATAGCTGTGAAAGTACTAACTCTAGAGGTATAACATCATGCATCAAATATGCTTAGAATTTTAAATAGAATCCAAAAATGTAATAAAATATAGGGCGTTTCATTGAAAAAATATAACTTTGTTTGATCACCCTGTATATAAAAGTGTCGATTAAAAAATATTTAAAAAATAAAGATGATTTTACTAGGATCAACTTTTGTATTTCATTTTTTTTTTGCAATCCCCGCCGTTTTCGAGATAAGGTATAGGCCCTTCTTAAACGGGTCACCCTGTACAATAATTGTTTTTCTACAGCCGTGCGAAAAATAACTAATTACTAATTTCAAATGAAATCGCAAAATCCACGAATGCCGCGGCATCCTTATTTTATGCTCTAAAGCGTACAGGATGTTCACCCATAATGTCCCCCCCCCCCTTTAACTTTGTTAATTTTTAAGCTACAAAAAGAAATAAAAAACAGAATTGTAGGGTTTTTAATGTAGTTTTTGCACACGTAAAGGAAAAAACAAAAAATTGTACAGTATACAGGGTAGATCAAAAAGAAACATTTTTTTAAATCTAGCCCCCATTTTTTATTCGATTTTTCGATTCTACGTAAAATTCTAAGGATTTTTAATATAACACACTATATGCCTATTCCTGATACTTTAAGAGTTATTGACAGTTGAATTCGCTATATTGTTTGTTCTTTTATTTTTTTATGGCAACAGCCACCTAAGAATATAACTTTTTGTTTAGCTTTTGAAGTCATTGAGGTGTAAATATTGAGTTTTCTCAATTCGACCTCATTGCTTTGAGTAGTGATTTTATATCTTCTGTTTTAAAAATGATTAAAGAATTATTATTATAATTAAAAAATAGCGACTTCAACTGTCAATAACTCCTAAAGTATTAGGAATAGGGATATAGTGTGTTATAGTAAAAATTCATAGAATTTTACGTAGAATCGAAAAATCGAATAAAAAATGGGGGCTAGATTTAAAAAAATGTTTCTTTTTGATCTACCCTGTATACTGTACACTTTTTTGTTTTTTTCTTTACGTGTGCAAAAACTACATTAAAAACCCTACAATTCTGTTTTTTATTTTTTTTTGTAGCTTAAAAATTAACAAAGTTAAAGGGGGGGGGGGGACATTATGGGTGAACACCCTGTACATGGAAAAGAAAATTCTCACTTTTTCCGTTGAGTGTGCTATGAATAGTCATGGCCACCAAAAGTATAAATAAATGACAGTCGTGCGTTTGTTACAATTTTATTGCTCTAAATATACCCGAATATAATATGCGAAAAATGACAAGTCATTTGTAAATTTCAGAATAAGTATAGAGGAAAATGTGCATTTAATTTTAAAAAATGCTATAGAAAAAGTTATGTGTATTTTTTGAGCGCAAAGTAAGATTGCCATTGTAGAAAGGTTAACGTGCTCCGTGTAACTAGAAAATATATATATACCTAAACTGTAACTACGACACTGGCTAACACAAACAACTCATCTGACACGACCACGAGCGACGAGCCAACACTGTCGAATTTGATAGGTTTTAACCCAAAATGGTGGCCTGCACGAGGAAATGCGCATACCGTTCAAGTTTTAAGAGTTGGATAGCTGATTGTTTGGTAAGCTGTGGTTATATTATGTCCAAGTCAAATTAAAGTTCATCAGTGAATGGTCTTTGCTTGAACATGGGCTAAAGCTCACCATAAATATCGGTGTAAAAGGTCATTACAAGTTTTATTAACATACTGTAATATCTCTTATTTGTATTAAGTAATAATATTATCAAGCAGCATTTTGTTTAGTTCAAAGGAATTTTTGAAATGTTTATCGACATGTCAAATTACCATTTAATTTTGTCTTAAACTCTACTATCAATAATAGGTTTGTTCTAGCAGCGATTTCAAACGGTTCCAAACCGTACGGAGTTTGCGCATAGCCATATAAGCGACGCTTATATCACAGCTTATTCAATAACCAGCTACTCATCTTGCGGCGGCATCCTTTGATTTGGCAAAGTCAAGTGAAAATTTTAGAAGAGGGCCATGAGTTAATATTTTTCTAAACGTCTGGGCATCTGAATAATACTTTTAACAATTCGTTTAATTTAAAATACGATGTTTTATCGTCTAAAATCCTTTTGAAAACGATTTTAAATGGCAAAATTGTATAAAAAATCCGAAATTTCCGGTCTTTTTAGGGCAATAGCCGCAGCTTCGGGTGAATTTGTCGTGGATTTTGAAGGGAATATTCATTTTAAATTCAGTTCGCTTCGTATCATTACATGGCCTGAAAAATCACGAGACCGTGAAACTGAACCGCTAAGGGCATTGTCAGGAGGCGCAGTGCCCGACACTCCAACTTTCCGATTTCGATAGAGATGAATAGCTGGTTACTGAATAAGCTGTGCATATATCGTTATGCGCAAACTCCGGACGGTTTGAAACCGTTTGAAATCGCTGCTAGAACAGACCTATTATAAATTTGTTCATTTAATTTGCCGTTTCATTTGTTTTACTATTAATAAACTATCGTACTTAATAAAAAATGTAAAAATTGTATTTTTCTAAAAAAATATGTTTGTGTTAATTTGATACATAAATATTAATAATAAAACGCGATGATTTGAGTGGGTCAAAAAGTCAGCCGGAATATTGTTCGACGTGATAACTTGGCAGCACCGACCCGTTCCTAGACGACTGGTTCACCCGTTCGCGAAAGCCGGTGAATATTTTTGGCCCCGCGTAAAAAGCATTGGAAGAGCTATCTGTTGCGTAGCTATCACGGTACAAGGAGAAACGGTATAGTATATCCGGCAGCCAAAACTCGTCGAGTTCGCGCAGATACGTAGATTGCGTAAGAAAATCAAGACGACTGCATTCGATTTACCTATATGGATTTGTACGTTTGTACAAGTTGACATGGTGGTTTTCTAACTGTGAATGTTTTATTTGTTTTTCAAAATACCTGGATGTGCTGTGACAAAGTGTAATAACTACACTAAATCTACTCAAGGCACTAATATTAGATATTTTCGTTCCCCAAAAAATAAAGAGCTGTGTAAAAGGTGGATCATTGCGTGTAGACGGGAAGATGAGATAAACGTACAGAATGGTATATATTTAACTAACTAGGTGGTCTATTATGTGATAGGTTGTAATTAATTTGTAAAAGAAAATAATATATCTAACTTTTAGCTTACATAATATGTTCTGTTCATTTTGAGAACGTTTATTTTGCTGAGCCTACACTTATAGAGAAGTTATTAAATTATACATCAAAAACTGAGAGGTCAAAAACTGACTAGCTTCTACGTTGTGAAAATAATAACTAATAACATAAAAAATACTGTATATTTATTTCAATTGTACCTATACTTTAGAATCTCAGCACGCAGAGTGTTGTCAAAGCAACTGAATTTACTAGTAGTATAATTGGATAAGCAATTGGACAAGCATCTTATCACATAGAAAAAAACATTTTTACCACTTGTCAAATCACAAGTTCTTTCTAAATTTCATAGATTTTAATTCTATGCAATTCTTGTCGTGAAACCAATATATTTTAAATGCGCGCTATGTCTGAGACTCTACGCAAACTACGTCACAGCCCGGCAGCGGTGCGCAATACCAAAGTATACATAAACTAGTAGCTCCACTCCCCCAAATATTTTCTGCCAGCCGCCGAAAATCCGCAGATTGTTGGCAGCATGTGGAGCGTTTTAGCACAGCTTATTCAATAACCAGCTATACTCATCTTGCGGCGGTATCCTTTGATTTGGCAAAGTCAAGTGAAAATTTTAGAAGAGGGCCATGAGTTAATATTTTTCTAAACGTCTGGGCATCTGAATAATACTTTTGACAATTCGTTTAATTTAAAATACGATGTTTTATCGTCTAAAATCCTTTTGAAAACGATTTTAAATGGCAAAATTGTATAAAAATCCGAAATTTCCGTGGATTTTGAAGGGAATATTCATTTTAAATTCAGTTCGCTTCGTGTCATTACATGGCCTGAAAAATCACGAGACCGTGAAACTGAACCGCTGAGGGCACTGTCAGGAGGCGTAGTGCCCGACACTCCAACTTTCCGATTTCGATAGAGATGAATAGCTGGTTACTGAATAAGCTGTGGTTTTAGTTTAATCAGTCGTTCGTGTGTAGGCAGAGTGTTCAGAACAGAGTCGGATTTGTGAAAATCCTTAGTTTTAATATTTTAGTTGGACTTCGGTGGAAATATATACGAAGCAATGTAAAATACAAAGGCAAATAGGTGAAATCTATAGCCGGTTCAGGGAATATACAGTGTGTCTACTTAAGTTGGCAACATGTGGGAAACTTTTTCATTATTAATTTTACGAGAAAAAGTTATTCTTTATGAAAAGTTCTGCATGATCTAAAAACTAAAATACAATCATCAGATATTAATTTTTTTCAGTCGTGTACGCGGTATGTCAAACAATATGAATTTTGCTCAAGAGTAAAGTACCTTTATTTTTGACAATATCGAAAATTGTTATTAAAAAAAGTTGATCAGAACTAAAAACTACGTTCAAATATGCAATTGCATCCTGCTACTTAAAAAAAAAATTTCTCCTACCGATATCGAACATTTATCTTTTTTACTTACTACACACATGAAAAGATTTCCGTTCCGTTCAGAAACTAATAAGCAATTACCTGTATTGACAGAGAATGCGGATATGTTGAAGCATTACTGAATTGAAGGAGGTAATAATGTTAAAATTATTACAACAAAATGAATTATGATGGTATTATTCATTTAAATACATCGCTAAAATGTTACAAGACAGACATTAAGTATTTGAAAGGTTATCAAGTGTTCAATAAAACTAAGAGATTACTGTTTATTATTAATTATTTTGTTTTGTGAGAATTTGCTTATTAGTTTCTGAACGGAAAGGAAATGTTATCATGTTTGTAATAAATAAAAAAGAAATGTTCGGTATCGGTAGGTAAATTGAGAAAAATTTACAATTTGTTTTTAAGTAGCAGGATGCAATTGCATATATGAATGTAGTTTTTACTTCTGATCAACTTTTTTTAATAACAGTTTTCGATATTGTCAAAAATAAAGGTACTTTACTCTTGAGCAACATTCATATTTTTTGACATACCCCGTACACGACTGAAAAAAGTTAATATCTGATGATTGTATTTTAGATTTTCGATCATGCAGAACTTTTCATAAAGAATAACTTTTTATCGTAAAATTAATAATAAAAAAGTTTCCCATATGTTGCCAACTTAAGTAGACACACTGTATATACATAGTAATAAAATTAGAGGCGACAAGACCGGAAAAATCGTCTAGGTGTCAGATTTTTTTTAGAAAGAATATGATTTTGCTTGCTATTTCTTCGATATAAGTACATATATAACGATAATGGAATGGTTTGTAAATATTAAATATATTTTGGACCTGTGAAACTAACCCAAAGTTGATTCGACAACTAACCCAAATTAACCAAATCTATTAATATTGATTATAACGTATCAGAACCGGTTCAAATGACTAAAATAAGTTGAGCCTAAATGAAACTAGCCGAAAGTTGATTAGACGACTAACCAAAAATAACCAAATCTATTAAAACTGATTATAACGTATCGGAACCGCTTCAAATGGCTGAAATAAGTTGAGAATAAGTAAACCTAACCGAAAGTAAAGTGGATTGGACTACTAACCCAAACTAACCAAATCTATTAAAATTGATTATAAAGTATCGGAACCTGTTCAAATGAATAAAATAAGTAGAGACTAAGTGAAACAAACCGAAAGTTGAATCGGCGTCTAACCCAAACTAACCAAATCTATTAAAATTGATTATAATGTATCGGAACCAGTCCAAATGACTAAAATATGTTGAAACTAAGTGAAGCAAACCGAAAGTTGGTTGGACGACTAACCAAAATTAACCAAATCTATTAAAATTGATTATAACGTATCGGAACCGTTTCAAATGACTAAAATAAGTTGAGGACTAAGTGAAACTAACCAAAAGTTGATTTGACGACTAACCCAAACTAACCAAATTTATTAAAATTGATTATAACGTCTCGGAACCGGTTCAAATGATTAAAATAATTTGCGACTAACTGAAACTAACCGAAAGTTGAATCAACAACTAACCCAAACTAGCCAAATCTATTAAATTTGATTATAACGTATCGGAACCGGTTCAAATGACTAAAATATGTTCAAACTAAGTGAAGCTAACCGAAAGTTAATTGGACGACTAACCAAAAT
>MU195498.1:1277-15497 GCA_016904865.1 Pissodes strobi
GGAATTTCCTTCACTCTCAGCATGAAGATGTGGATTAGAAATGCTTATTTAATTAATTTGAAATATGAAATTAAGTGTTACTTAAAGCTAATTTTAAACTAATAAATTAACCTTAATTTTGACTATTTTAATTCTGAGTTTTAAGCTTGACATTCGCCTTATTTCTGACTTTGAAATTAAGCTTTGTTCTGATCTTAATGCCAACAAATATGGAATTTCCTTCACTCTCAGCATGAAGATGTGGATTAGAAATGCTTACTTAATTCTGGCCTTGAAATATGAAGTTAAGTGCTGCTTAAAGCTAATTTTAAACCACTGAATTAACCTTAATTTTGACTATTTTAAACTTTGAATTAAAAGTATTATTTCAATAAATCTGAGTTTTAAGCTTGACATTCAGCTTATTTCCTAGTTTGCAGCTTAGTTCTGATCTTATAACCAGCAAATAGTGTAACTATTTGCTGGTTATAAGATCATCAAAATCATTCGGGTAAAACCCGAATGATTTTGAATGTAAAATTAAATTTCGCCAGTATTTGATTTTAGGGATGATTTCATAATTCTTAGTTTAAAACTTAAAATTAAAGGTGCTCCTTTAATTTAGAGTGTAAAGTTTAAAATTAAGCATTTTGGGTTAATTCTAACTTTGAAATGTAGCTTGAGTCTGTTAAACTTGAGATTAAGCGTATTTAAGAAATTCTGAGTTTAAAGTCAAAACTTATTTAAATTTTAAAAATCCAAAATTATGTTTAATTAACTTAACACCTTATCTAGGTCTTATTTTGGAACGTGCTATTAAGTTTTGCTTAAATCAAATTTTAAATGCCATAATAATTAAGCTTAATTCTGATTTTTAAACTTAATTTCAAATTTAAAGTGTGAATTGCAGACTAATTCTATCAATCAAACTCAAAATTTAAGGATAGTTGAACTTAAATTAAAGGTCATTTCTAAATTCTGAATCACAAATTCGGAATTTAACGTAAATTTAATTTGGAAATTCCTACTTAAGGTTTACTCTACTTTAAATTCAGTTTAATTCTTACTTTCATACTTGCAATTAATTGTCCTAGTTTAATAACTACGAATTGGTGTTGGTTTAACTTCCAAATTCAAAATTGAGTTTTTAGTGTTTAAGGTAGTTTTTAACGAGAATTGTTTTATTTTGAACTGAAAAAAAACTGAAGCTAAATCCCCTTTTTTATAGATTTACTATATACAGGGTTAGTAAAAAGTACCGGAATGTTTAAATATTTTACAAAATCGCTAAAGCTGAATTTACAAAATTCGGTATCTGGGGGTTTCCGGATATGCGGAATTTAACCATGATATCGGCACTGTTACCAGATTTCCCAGATTTGCGCTGTACGTAGTCATTTTCTTATCTTAAGTGGAACGCCCCATTTGTATTTATTGTAATAAATTAAGTGCATCAAATTTAGTAAGAATTTTGTCTCTACTAATTGCTGAGATATGACAACAACGCATTTTTCATAAAAAGTACGGGAATGCTTTCCCAGTTTTGCGTCACACATAGTCATTTTGTTATCTTAAATGGAACGTCTCTTTTGTTTTTATTGCAATAAATTTAGAAAGATAGCAAATTTTCAAAAATGCGTTGTTGCCCCATCTCAGCAATTAGTAGAGTTAAAATTCTGAAAATTTGGGGCGATACTAAATTTGATACACTCAATCTATTGCAATAAAAACAAATGGGGCGTTCCATTTAAGATATCAAAATGAGTACTTGTAGCGCAAAACTGGGAAATCTGGCAACAGGTCTAATATCATGACCGGAAACTCTCAGGTACCGATTTTGGTAAATGCACCTTCAGCGATTTTGAAGATATTTAAGCGTTCTGATACTTTTTACTAAAAATGCGTTGTTGTCACATCTCAACAATTAGTAGAGGTAAAATTCTGAAAATGTGGGGTCTTATCAATTTGATACGTCCAATTTATTGCAATACAAACAAATGGGGCGTTCCATTTAAGATAACAAAATGAGTACTTCTACCGCAAAACTGGGAAATCTGGCAACAGTGCCGATATCATGGTTTAATTCCGCATGACTCGAAACTCCCAGGTACAGAATTTGGTAAATATAGTTTTAGCGATTAAGATATTTAAGTATTCCGGTACTTTTTGCTAACCCAGTAACTCAAATTCGAGCCTATGTATAGGGAACTCGAAAATCATAAGATGCAAAGCCGGTTAGTTTGGGTTAGAAAAATCTGATAAGCGATAAGCCCGTTTTTCGGAGTCATGAGTAGGGGGAGGGGGGAATTATATGCCCCATCCCACCACCTCCCCGGATACCAAAAAATTATCAAAAAATGGGGAAAAAATTAAAAAACGTAAAAAATTGTTCGGAAAGTTAATAAAACGATATAAGAAAAAAATTAATAGTTAGAAAAACGCGGTTTTTGACACAAAAAAGGCAAAGGAATTCAGCTACGAGGTCGGAGATGGTAAAAATGGGAAGAAAAGATATGCATTATGAAAAAAAAAATAAAATTTTTTGAAAAAATGGAAAAAAATTAAAAAAAAATGTACAAAAAAAATCGAAAAGTATTATAAAACGAAATAAGAAAAAAAATTAATAATAAAAAAACCAAAACCAAAAGATTGTTCGGAAAGTTAATGAAAATATTTTTTAAAACTATATAAGAAAAAAATTAATAAAAAAAAATGTTCGGAAAGTTAATAATAGTATTATAAAACGAAATAAAGAAGAAAAAAAGGTTAGAAAAACGCGGTTTTCGGCGAAAAAAAGTTGAAGTAAAAAGGAAAAAATAAATAAAACAGTGTCCGAACTGGGGGCAAAAATTGAGAAAATAAAAGCTTTAAAAAATAAATAAATCTGAATTCTTTATCTCTTTCAGAAGTGTCCCTTCAGTTGTGTGCTTATAAAGGTGAGGCACTTATTTTTTTATTCAGAGCTTATCTAAAAACGGATTTCAAATTGAACTGCACTTTTGCATTGCTACTTTTTCCAATCTATCCAATGGTGGTATCCAATTTGAAATCCGACGTTTCGTCTTCAAGGAATCATCAACTCTTTTTTTATAAATAAAAATTTAAATTTTTTTTATCGTTTTTCGAATTTATTTTTTTTTACTTATTCATTTTGCTTTGGGGTAAAAAATTAACGAACCTGTTTATTTAATTTTATTATCTTTTCGTTTTTATTAAAAAAAAACCCAATTTTCCAGTTTACACAAAAAACCAATTAAAATATTTTTATAGAGTATAAAAATTTCAAAAGTAACAAACTATTTAAAATTACGCCAAAGCAAAATAAGCGATTTCAAAAAGAAAAAAAAGAAAAATGTAATTAAAAAAAATAGAAAAAAAATTAAAAACACATTCATATTATCTGAAAAACGATAAAAAAATTAAAGTTCGTATTTAAAAAAAGAAAGTTGATAATGATGACCCCTTGAAGACAAATGGTCGGGTTCCAAACTGGATACCACCATTGGATAGAGCAGAAAAAATGGCAATGCAAAAATGCAATTCAATTTGAAATTCGTTTTGAAATAAGCCCAGGAAAAAGCAAACGACTTTTCATAATTTCAGTTTTTCTCGGATATTTCCGGAAATAATTGGAATTTTAAAAACTTTTAAACGGCATACTGTTAGGCACCTAAATGCACAATTTTGCCTTAATTTGACCGGGACTGTATCTCTTACGGTTTTCGAGTTCTCCATACATAGACTCGAATTGATATTCAATATCAATTAATATAATATAATAAGAAAGACAATATTAATCTAGGCTAAGTACCTCTTGTTGCTCTTTAATCTTCCTCTTTCTCGCCTCCTCCTTTTGCTTCTTCAGCAACTCCATTCCTTCTCTAACGATTCTCTCCTCCATATACTTTTTCTCCATTTTTTTGCTGGTTTGAACTCCTTCGCTCACCAGCATTTTTAATTTCCTCCCTTATTTAATGTTATATCTATAAATGAAATATTTATTAAAAAAAAAACCCAAAAATAAGAAATATTTCCAAAGAAATCTCTTGAATAATAAAGAAGGGCAAACTTGTTTTTGCTTTATAGATTATCCTTAAATAACCAAAAAGCGAAACCAAATATACTACATTTGGAAAAATATGTTTTAATGCCCTGTATGAACCCTATTTAAATAATCGGATTTCAGCTGTCTATAGTCGATATTTGTGCCTAAAAAGAACCGAATATCGCAGTTGGTTAGCTGAAATATATAACTTTGTATACTTGTACACAAACGCAACAATACAACATTATGTACTATCAACCGCCGAACCAAAACAATACATATCAAACCGGTGTTCGATACTTCCGACGCGCCGGTTTAAGTCTGGCATTCGACAATGAAGAACATTTACTTACATAAAAATATACACTTTTTAAAACGTCGATCGTTCGTATACAAACTAACTAAACACTAAAAATAACCGATAACGAAATATATCGGAAAATGGCACGGAATTTCGGGCCAAAATAATTTCGGATCAGGGATGGCGAATCTGTGACAGGCACGGCCCAAACTCGCGAAAATCTGATTTCCGTGGAAAATCTTTAGTGCGCCAAAGCGACAAAAGTTGCGGGCTGGAGCCCCGATTGGAGCCGATCGCATTTTTATTCATCAAAAAGTTAGACTCGTGAGCTTGTAATGAACCCCGATTTCACCCTTTTATGTCCTTACTATGGTTTTGACCTTTTATTCAAATCCGGTTCATTTTCAAACACCAGGTTCGCCGTAACAGGGTGTTGACGCCCTATTTCGATGAAAATACTTTACCTAAACACCATGGGCAGCCACAACCACCCTCTATCACGAGATTTCTCAATTAAATCATATGTTGATGAGGGTGCACAAAGGGAAGAGGAATACGAAATGGCACAAGAAAGCATAGTTAAAAAAACTGCCGATGCCAGTACACAAACATACAGCAAACAACAAGAAGAAAAGGAAAATACTATAAAAGAAATCGAACATATGCTAAATGAAGAGCTTGGTAGAGATGAGCTGCAGAGCCTGATTGAAACGAGATGGTCTAAGCTTTCATCAGCATATCTGCTATGATATCGATAATAACCTGAGAGAGAAGGGGAAAATAAGATAGCATGAAAAATAAGAGCAGAAGATGGACGATCAAGAAAGAAAACATGGAAGACCTAATCAAAGAACTAGGAAGACAAATCGATAATAAAAATGAACCAGAAAAGATGATTTCTCATGAATTATACAAAAAAGCTAGAAGGACCTTTAAAATGGTCATAATCGACGAAAAAAAGAATGCATGGAAAAAGGTGATAAATGAAGCACCTCAAGACGGCCCCAGACACGGTACTGACAGACGAAAAACAACTAGAAATTGCAAAGGCATTCTTCCCCGAACACCCCATAAAAAGTGGGTAAAAATGACGGTCAAAAGAAGCGAGATTTCATGTTTTACAAAATGGGAATTACTAGAGGCAAACACCAAAATCAGATATAACAAGGCCCCTGGACCGGACGCAATACCAACAGAAGTTATTAGAGCGGTAGTGAAAACCTACTCGGATACGTATTTAAAGGTTCTCATTGAATTGTTGAATGAATGAATGGAAAACAGCCAAACTCGTTTTCTTGAAAAAGAACTAACCTGGACAAGGAGATGAAGCCTATCGACCAATATGCCTCCTAAACGTTATAGGGAAACTATTTAAACAACTAATCCTAGACAGGTTAAAAAAATAAATAGAAAGAAAAGGATCTCTGGCTATATACCAGTGTGGCTTCAGAGAAGGGAAGTCGACAATACACGCACTAAAGCTGTTGAGGAAACAGCAGAGGAAGCCAACCAAAGAACAGCAAGAGAACGATGTATTATTATCTCTCTGGACGTACAAAATGCGTTCAATTCAGCCCCGTGGAAAGGCATACTAAGTGAAATACTGAAATACATATGATGATCTCGGGATAACGGTAACAGCCAAAAATGCCGCTCCAATGGAAGCAAAGGCCAACGAAGTACTGACGAATGTAACAGAATGGATGGACAACAAAAAAATAAAACTTGCACCACACAAAACAGTGCTACTTGCGGGAAGAAGTAAAACGAAGAATGCTGCGTTAACTGTACAGGGAATTAGGATAACTACAAAGGATTCTATCAAAAACCTCGGAATACATCATGAGTACACACATAAGAAAAACCGCTGAAAAAACGATAGGAAACCTTGAAAGGCTGATGCCTAATGTAGGGAGACCAAGAGAAAACGGTAGAAGAATCCTTTTTTATGTAGTGCAATCAATCATACTGTACGGAGCCACAATATGGAAGAACGTCATGAGGAAAAACCTATACAAGGACATACTTCTAAAAGTGTAGCAAAAAGTAGCAATTAGCATAGCAAGCGCATACAGAACAACATCTACAAAAGCATTACTGGTGATTGCCAGAACACCACCAATGGATATACTAGCGGAAGAACGGGAGCTCATACGCAATGGCACGGATAGAAATATAACTGCACAATTCGCACTAGAAAAGTGGCAATAAAGATGAGAAAAGGATGAAGACCTAAAACCCTGGTTGGATAGAAAATATGGAGAAGTGGATTTCTATATGACACAACTGCTGACGGGACATGGAACCTTCGAAGCTTCGAAGCTTGCTTGTCCAGGTTTGAGCTGACCGATTACATTTCGAGTTTAGCTTTTATTGCTACCGCACGAGGGTAATTAAAATGATTTGGTCAAATGGATATGTGTTCGCATTCCAAACCTTGACTTCTTATTGGCCGACATTTCGAACCGCCAACCTTCCAAGCTTTGGAGCAAGGACCCTAAACTCGGTCTAAATGTGCAATTATTTCTTCAAGAATTTTACAGGTGGTTCATTCGATTACGCGTTAAAACGCATACATACTGTAGAACACACCCTTTTCGAATGTGTAAGATGGGAAGAAGAACGGAAAACCACCGAAATCAAACTGGGAAGAATAACACCGGACAATATAATTAATAGAGCTTTACAAAGCAATGAGAATTAGAATACCATAAAAAATTATACAGCAAAAACCTTGTCAACAAAACGAAAGAAAATGACTAATCGACAAAAGAACTAAAAGGGGAGAAATATGCATAACAACCAAGACAGACACCCTCTCTGAGGGAATGCCGGAAGGTAGTTTCAAAGAGGGAACACACTAGTGTCGGAAGGAGGGGTTTTAGCCAGTAACAGTCTGGCACTACTTGGAAAAAGGGCCAAGTGAGGCTTCAAGGGTCCATGATGGATTTCCCGCTAGTAGTCACTTAAACACACTTAAAAGGGAGCATTTCTTTCATTAAATCTGTGGTTGACTCAAATAAGTACAGGACATTTTTGATATTACCTTGTTCCTTTAAAAGTTCGCCACTGACGGAACTAAGTCACATAATTACTTCACTTGTAACTCGCTATTATCTGTTTTCGTATCTCTAAAACTTGAAAATTTCATTCGGCATTAAGCCATTAAAGCTGCAAGAAAGTAAAATTCACTACTAACACTTATTCTGTTTAATGCAACCCAAAAATCAGCGAAAACATATATACAGTCACTTACAATTCTCTTTAGAGCACTGTGACAGCCAAGGTTTGGAGCAAGTACCTTAAACTCGGTCTAAATGCGCACGCAAAAAAACAACCTTTCGTGATATATTTGGTCACGATTTACGTCAAAAAACAATTAAATTTTATTTTTAAAATTCAAATCACGCGCCTGTAATCTTTCGCGCAGTGTAAATTAAACTTAACTATTGGTCAACGTCGATATACTCACTAAAACTAATAAAATTTCAATATATTCAAATCGCGTATTAATTTAATTAATCCTCGCAGAGTACAAGTCGCCACCTAGTAGCAGTAACAGGTTCATTGAAGTGGTGCATCCAAGTGCCGCTATCTAGGAACAGTGTATGCAAGCTTAGGGCAGAGATTAACATTTTAAGATCCTTTACACTCGCCTCAAATAATGCTGTTCAATTTAAATGAAAATACGTAAGATAATATGCCTGACCACTAAACCATGAAATAATTACGTTCTCTGTAAATTTGGACTAAACCTCTATCATATTACATGAATCTGACTAATGAGAGGGGAAATTATTCACCAATAAATCGGTATTTTTACCGAACGGTCACTACAAAATTAAGATTATTGAAGATGTTAATTGAAAATTTAATATAAAAATGCTAAATTCTTGCTTTAGCCAAATACGATTAAGCGAATCAGAAACAATTATCAATTATGTATTTAAAAAATGAAAAATTAGTGAAATATATTGCAAGATGAATAAAATATTTCAAGATTAAATATCAGCACTTACTCAGTCAAGCGTCGCCAACAAGATGAAACGACCTCGCTTTTAAAATTTAAGACGTTCAACAAATTATGCTTTTCGATGTTTTAATTGGATATTTTATATCATGTGACTACTCCTATGAGGCACGCAGCGTCAAACCAAAGAGATACCCAATATATCCAAAATATAGTAATGTATAGTAAATTAAATGCTTAAATTGCAGGTATTAAATAGCGTACTACGCTCTCCAATTACCAACTACATGAGATAAGCTCGTTCACAAATAGATGTCACTACTCAATATAGTAAGCTACAGTGAAACAAATCCGCAAATTGTAGCTATAAACCAGCGTACCTATTCTTCTTAAATAATTAGTTGTGCGAATGCGAAATATACCCATTCGCGAATAGATGTCACTGGCGATTCATATCCCAAACATCGAAAATCATTCGTAATTGAACTGAATTTAGTGGAACGGAATAAGCTTATATTTTGTTATAACCCAATGACTCCACCTATAGTGCGGCTGTCGCGAGATTCGGATGCGGCTAATGGACGTTATTTACTGACTACTGAGAGATCCCTCCATATTAAATGCTCTTCGGCTGTTCCTTTCCTATCTTCATGACCAACCCTCCAGTGTGTGTTTTGAAGGGCACACCAACACTAGCATCAAATTAGCTCTAGCTTCGGAGGGACTTCCTAGTGACGTAGACTCCTTGCGTAAGTTATATTATCGCTTCCACGACGCCTACCGTATCGGTTCGGCTGAGGTTGAACCGGGTCGCTCTGCCTTCAGGTCTTTCTTTTCATCGGAGAGACTTCGACACCTTCAAAAGGTTAAGGAAAGTCATAACAATTATTTTGCTACTAGTTCTCCGATTAGAGGGGGGATTAGGTAGATTAACAAGCACCCTCTGAATAATTGGATGATGATAAGCTTATCTCTCTAATGCTAATGTAAATTTACACAGTTTCATCTTTACGGCTGTACCATTTGCTGAGCTCCGCAGCACAATTAAAGACATTAAAAACAAATCCTCATCTGGGACTGATGGGCTTACTCTGAAAATGTTCTCAAACCTGTCGGAATGCACATTAAACCATCTTACTACTTTAATTAACAAGTCACTCCAAAATGGGGGTTTTCCAAATTGTCTTAAAACGGCAATAATTATTCCTTTGCATAAAGGAGGAGACAAAGACCCAGCTTCGAACTATCGCTCAATTGCACTCCTTCCAACATTATCAAAGATCATTGAAAGATTGGTTAAAAAACGGCTTCTATCTTTTCTTCTAAATATAAAATACTTTTGCTTTTTAAGTAACAAATGCACAAATGATGCTATGTTTTCCCTCTTTAATAATGTATACTCCAACCTGAACAACACCACTCTACAGCAACAATTTACCGTTATTTATCTAAAGCTTTCGATTATGTAAATCATAATATCTTAATTAACAAATTGCAGTACTACGGATTCAGGGGAGTGCCTCTCGAATGGTTTAAGTCGTATCTTAATAGCAGAAGTCAACTTGTGAGGATTGATGCGTCGACGTCTTCTTGCAAACCAATAGATTATGGAGTACCGCAGTATTTTGTTTTTGCTGTTTATCAATGATAGTGTTAGTCTGGATTTTAGCGGTAAAGTCTGTCTCTTTGCGGACGATACTAGTTTCACTTGGAGCAACCCGGATATTACGGCGCTTCACAGTCTCTCTATCTAGTGACTTAATCACCATTAACTCATGGTACGATTCTAATCTCCTTTACCTCAACGTTTCTAAAACTAAAGTTTTGTCATATACGTAAGTTGCAAACTTTTGTACTTAATAACATCACTATTATTGACGTCGTTGAACCTGTGAAATTCTTGGAGCTTGTTAAGAACAACCATTTAAAGTGGGACTTGCACATTGATGCCTTATCAAAAACATTAAGTTTTGCCTGTTTTGCATTAGGTCGCACCTCCAATACGCCCTTCCATTTTGGGGTACGTGTTGTGCGACTCAATTTAATCGTATTTTCAGACTACAAAAAAGAGTTGTTCGATGCTCATTGAGACTAAACAGTAAAACTCCCTGCCAAGATTTCTTGAAAACATTTAAAATATTAACTCTTCCTTCCTAATTCATATTTGAATCCGTTTGCGTAATCCGCAAGAACGTATTTGCTATTCCAGACAGACCATCTCACAACTATCCACTTAGAAATACGGTTGCCAACCCCACGCTCAGAGTTAGTTAAAAGCTCTATACTGTATAATGCAAAAAAAATGCACAATTATCTGAGTAGCAAGCTAAGGCCATCGTGGATTCTCATTGAGGAGCAGTCGGAGCACTCGGCGTCGATTTTCTTTTTGGAGCAGCCGGTGCCGATTCTCATTTGGGGGCACTCGGGGTTGACTCTCTTTTTGGGGTAACCGGCGTCAATTCTTATTTGGAAGCACTCGGGGTTGATTCTCTTTTACGAGTTCAACTCTCTATGGTGACATTGAGATAGCCCACTTGGCCTTGGGTGTATTCGACCTTGAATGACTTTGACCTGAATGTCCTTGAGTTTTTTTACTTGATTTTGTGTGCCGTTGAGATAATTTCAAGTGTTAGGTACGTGTTAGGTATGTGTTAGGTACGTGTTAGGTATGTGTTAGGTACGTGTTAGGTATGTGTTAGGTATGTGTTAGGTACGTGTTAGGTACGTATTAGATAGGTGTTAAGCATGGGCGTAGACAGAATTTTTTCTCAGGGGGGGGGGGGGGGCAATTTATGAGAAAAAGGTGATAATTCAAAGATCAACTTTTCATGGGGTGGACGCATCGCATGGAGCAATTATTCAAAGCAAGCAAGATATCATTGCACTACTAGCCCAAACTACTGATATCAGTAGCTTATAAAAAGTCGATAATTTGTATCTAAACGTTGATTGACTAATAGGCGTCTATTAAAGGCGTCTATTAACCAATCAACGGTATAAATAAACATTGCTAAATATAAATACTAGGAGACAAGACCGTCTTGGGAATAATATTGATAACTATTGTGTAGTCCTACATAGTATTTTATTCTTTGTATTTTGAAAATTTAGAAATAGAGTTGTAATATTATTAAGACGATTTATAAAAATATGTTTTTTTTTGCTGCATGTATACACCAAGCACCAGTGAATGCCCGTACTAGTCTCTCTAGAAGACTCTCACATGTGATACCCTCAAAATGGTTAAAGTATGAACATTAAAGGCAAACTATAAACAACTCGAGCAGGCAACGCGAGCGACTTTCAACCTTAAATATGCAACGCTCAGCAGATTTTATGATATAAATACGCTGCCGAACTTCCAGTTTATCAGACTCTGTGTCTGACCTAAAAGACCGCTCCTGGGCAGTACATATTGTACGCTTTGGGTTCTATCCTATCATAAGATCTTTACCCTAATTTGAGTCTCGCTCTGAGCACATTGTTCGCGAACTCAGAGGTTGCCTATCCACAGTAGTACAAGTCGAATCTACGAGAGATTTGTTAAAGTTCTGAGAGAGATAATTTTTAAAGTAGAAATCAGTGAAGTTCAAGTGCAAACTTTAAGTGGAAATCTAGTGATACTAATCCAAACTAACTATAAATGAAACACAACACAAACTCTTAAGAAAAATTATATTTATAAAACATTGGCCAAAAACTTATAAACAGTTGATAAATATATCTCAATCGAGGAAGCATGCGCACCTTAGTACTTGCGTATAATATAATATTATCAACATTTCTGACCGATAAACATTGTTAATCTTTTCTCGTTAAGTTTGACCAATATACGTTGTTATTGTTTACCCGAAGTACTTTCTTTATCCTCTTTGCTCACCTGACGTAGAACGATCCCGGATCTGAGCTACTCTCCTGCACGCAAATTCAAGGCGTGGCCTCACGCGAAAAAACAACCTTTCATGATAATACTATAGAGTTAAATATCATAGATCGCGTGGTTCAAAATATTCTAGAATTTTGTAGGAAAAATGTTACTTTTGAGGTTATGTCCTTTGCGTTTATTTATTCTCATATCGTCTCTGTTTGTCTTGAAGGTTGCACATCTCACGAGGCACTTTCGGAATGATATTATAGTTATTATGAAGGTATTTCTAGGTAGAAAAAATGGTGTAGGAAATGTATCAATTTAACATTAAAACAAGGATGGCAGGTGGTATTATTAATGTTTTTTTTTTTCTGAAATGCCACGAAAAAGAGTGGTAAAAAAGGTTAATACATCTTCCTTAATTGTGCCACAATAAACATTGCGTTATTGACCGTTAGAGTTTTTACTAAGAACCTGAAACTCAATCATCTGGGTAAGAAAGCTTTTACTGGCCCTCACTGTTTCTGGTATGCAAAAACCTATCTTGTAAATCCCGCTGACGTGCTACAAGTCTTTCCTTTTTTTCTCGATGAGCAAGTAACCCTATTGACTGTCTAGTTCACGATATTGATACGAAATAGACTATAACGCAAACTCCTAACAGCGAACTTTCTAGTTCACGGACTTAGCTATAATATTCAACATAAAGTAAATAGGATTTTATAATTTATTTATTCTGCATTAGATCTTAGTCGACAATCTACTGCCTCTAACTTTATGAGCCTTTCCTCCCTAAACTCACTAGGTCATCTAACCCAGCCTGTAAATATGGAGGACATCCATCTGATGAAAAATGTCGCAGACATCATTGTTTCGTGATCGCCTGATCGTATTTTGCCCGACTGAAAAAATGTTTCGCTTGCGCACGGTATAAGGCAGAGATATCTTTTTCGGATAATATCTACCACCATTTTTATTTGCTTTACTCTAAAGCTTCCCATTAGGGAAATAACTGGAAATCAATGGAGGTGTCCTCTCTGCTCTCGCTCTCACTCTCTACAAATATAGTAATAATAATAATAATAATAATAATAATAATAAGATGCTTTATTGTCAAAAAATTTTACAATTTGTAGATAAAGCTAGAGATAGAATACAAAACATACAAAACATATAAAACACAAATAGAAACATACAATCAAAAGAAAAAGAAAAATCTAACTATACAAAATTTTATACAATTGTACAAATTCTAAAAATATTATATAAAATATTAAATATCAAAATATTTACCGTCAAATCCAAAACACTAAACATTAAACCAGTGTGTAAGATGCTCAAAATTAAGTATTAATAAAAAATTCGTTTACTGCGTAAGGCTTTCTCTAGTATGATCTCAAAATTCTGCGAAATGCGGGAAAATATGTTATTGACTTCATTTCAAATGGCAGATAAGTAGCAAGCTAAGGCCATCGTGGATTATGATTTGGAGCAGCCGGCGTCGATTCTCATTTGGAAGCACTCGAGGTTGATTCTCTTTTACGAGTTCAATTCTCTATGGTGACATTGAGATAGCCTACTTGGCCTTGGGTGTATTCGACCTTGAATGACTTTGACCTGAATGTCCTTGAGTTGTTTTTGACTTGACTTTGTGTGTTCTTGAGTTGTTGAGTTGTTCTTTTGTGTCGAACAATCTGATTTATTGGAATGTTTACATTGCATGATGTGCAAGTGTGCATACTCAATGTCGAGGTGCCCGAATCTACTGTTGCACGTTTAGCGGTTGGCCCGTTTCCTACGTTTTTCATTGGACATGACTCTATTTCATGGCGACGCATGTTGTAAGTACGCATACATGTTTTACCACACTTTTCACACTGGTAAAACATTATGGTATGTAATAAGATGCTTAAATCAATAGGTTTGTTCTAGCATGAAATCTCAAACGGTTTGAAACCTCCGGAGTTTGCGCATAGCGATATAAGCGTCGCTTTTATTGCTATGCGCAAACTCCGGAGGTTTCAAACCGTTTGAGATTTCATGCTAGAACAAACCTA